>CM055749.1:310680-341704 GCA_029465975.1 Dallia pectoralis | reverse complement strand
CCATTGTGCCCGCCAAGCTCATTCCCAAGCTCAGGACCCTGGGTCTCAACACCTCCCTGTGCAACTGGATCCTGGACTTTCTGACGGGCAGACCTCAGGTGGTGAGAATAGGCAATCTTTCATCCTCCGCCCTGACGCTGAGCATCGGAGCCCCGCAAGGTTGCGTACTCAGTCCCCTGCTGTACTCCCTGTTTACGTATGACTGCGTGGCCACACACAGCCCCAACGTCATCTTCAAGTTTGCTGACGACACCACCATCCTTGGTCTCATCTCCAACAATTATGAGACAAAATACAGAGAAGAGGTTAAAGACCTGGCTACATGGTGCCAGGACAACAATCTCTCTCTTAACGTCGGGAAAACTAAGGAGATGATCATCGACTTCAGGAAGCGGCAGGGGGGGAAACGCCCCATACACATCGATGGAGCTGAACTAGAGAGAGTACCTGTTTTCAAGTTCCTCGGTGTGTTCATCAGTGATGACCTCACATGGTCTAGGCAAGCCGACTCGGCAGTGAAAACTTCCCAAAACGCCTATACTTCCTGAGGAGATTCAAGAACTTTGGTATGTCTAAAAAACACTGAGCAACTTCTACAGGTGCACCAATGAGAGTATCCTGTCAGGCTGCATTACTGCTTGGTACGGGAGCTGCACTGCTGTAATTCTGTTTTTATTTTTATTCTTCTAACTGCGTAGTCGTTGCTTGCCATGTCACAAGAATTTCATTGTGCAGTTTGAAGCAAGTCACCCCGTACACATGACAATAAAACTTTGAATCTTGAAAGTTGGATTAATGGACACTTCTCACATATCGTATAAGCAAGCTCCTCCCACAAGTTGGATTGATAGACACTTCTCACGTATCGTTTAGGCACACACACACACACAAACACACAAACAAACAAGACTGTCAAATCATGGTCCTGGCCAATCACTGGGCTGAATGGTGTTATGGCACCTCTACTTAATATGGTCCTGTGTAACCTACCCCGCCCAGACCTGACCTTATATGGTCCTGTGTAACCTACCCAGCCCAGACCTGACCTTATATGGTCCAGTGTAACCTACCCCTCCCAGACCTGACCTTATATGGTCCTGTGTAACCTACCCCTCCCAGACCTGACCTTATATGGTCCAGTGTAACCTACCCGCCCAGACCTGACCTTATATGGTCCTGTGTAACCTACCCCTCCCAGACCTGACCTTATATGGTCCAGTGTAACCTACCCGCCCAGACCTGACCTTATATGGTCCTGTGTAACCTACCCCTCCCAGACCTGACCTTATATGGTCCTGTGTAACCTACCCGCCCAGACCTGACCTTATATGGTCCTGTGCTGGAAATGACAGCAGCATAAGGGCCCCTTGGTCTAAACTGCACTACTTTGTACCATGGTGTTATGGTTTTTCTAGGGGAGGAGATTGAATGCCATTTGGGGTGTGGTCTTTCTAGGGGAGGAGATTTAATGCCATTTGGGGTGTGGTCTTTCTAGGAGAGGGGATTGAATGCCATTTGGGGTGTGGTCTTTCTAGGGAAGGGGATGGAATGCCATTTGGGGTGTGGTCTTTCTAGGGGAGGAGATTGAATGCCATTTGTCGTGTGGTCTTTCTGGGGGAGGAGATTGAATGCCATTTGGGGTGTGGTCTTTCTAGGGGGGAGGAGGTGAATGCCATTTGGGGTGTGGTCTTTCTATGGGAGGAGATTGAATGCCATTTGGGGTGTGGTCTTTCTAGGGGAGGAGATTGAATGCCATTTGGGGTGTGGTCTTTCTAGGGGAGGGGATTGAATGCCATTTGGGGTGTGTTCTTTCTATGGGAGGAGATTGAATGCCATTTGGGGTGTGGTCTTTTCTAGGGGAGGAGATTGAATGCCATTTGGGGTGTGATCTTTCTATGGGAGGAGATTGAATGCCATTTGGGGTGTGGTCTTTCTAGGGGATGGGGTGAATGCCATTTGGAGTGTGGTCTTTCTAGGGGAGGAGATTGAATGCCATTTGGGGTGTGGTCTTTCTAGGGGAGGAGATTGAATGCCATTTGGGGTGTGGTCTTTCTAGGGGAGGAGGTGAATGCCATTTGGGGTGTGGTCTTTCTATGGGAGGAGATTGAATGCCATTTGGGGTGTGGTCTTTCTAGGGGAGGAGATTGAATGCCATTTGGGGTGTGTTCTTTCTAGGGGAGGGGATTGAATGCCATTTGGGGTGTGGTCTTTCTAGGAGAGGGGATTGAATGCCATTTGGGGTGTGGTCTTTCTAGGGGAGGGGATTGAATGCCATTTGGGGTGTGGTCTTTCTAGGGGTGGGGATTGAATGCCATTTGGGGTGTGGTCTTTCCAGGGGAGGGGATTGAATTTCATTCGGGGTGTGGTCTTTCTAGGGGAGGGGATTGAATGCCATTTGGGGTGTGGTCTTTCCAGGGGAGGGGATTGAATTCCATTCGGGGTGTGGTCTTTCTGGTGAAATACATGTGAAAAGAGAAGAAATGGGTCTCTATTGTGTTCTGCTAGCTCCTAGTATTCAGCTACTGTCACTGGGTCTCTATTGTGTTCTGCTAGCTCCTAGTATTCAGCTACTGTCACTGGGTCTCTATTGTTTTCTGCTAGCTCCTAGTATTCAGCTACTGTCACTGGGTCGCTATTGTGTTCTGCTAGCTCCTAGTATTCAGCTACTGTCACTGGGTCTCTATTGTTTTCTGCTAGCTCCTAGTATTCAGCTACTGTCACTGGGTCTCTATTGTGTTCTGCTAGCTCCTAGTATTCAGCTACTGTCACTGGGTCTCTATTGTGTTCTGCTAGCTCCTAGTGTTCAGCTACTGTCACTGGGTCTCTATTGTTTTCTGCTAGCTCCTAGTATTCAGCTACTGTCACTGGGTCTCTATTGTGTTCTGCTAGCTCCTAGTATTCAGCTACTGTCACTGGGTCTCTATTGTGTTCTGCTAGCTCCTAGTATTCAGCTACTGTCACTGGGTCTCTATTGTGTTCTGCTAGCTCCTAGTATTCAGCTACTGTCACTGGGTCTCTATTGTTTTCTGCTAGCTCCTAGTATTCAGCTACTGTCACTGGGTCTCTGCTAACAGCGCTCTGCTAACTGTCAGATGTTTCTTCTCAGCTCCTTTACTCTGAAACACAAGTGTACTGAATAAGGAGAGTCAGCTCTCCCAACTGTCAGATCATTAGCAGAGGAACTGTTCCAGCTGACCAGCTTTTAGATCTTATCCCGAGGAGCCTGGTCAAGATTGTCAAACATCTGCCTGCCCCAGGCTCCTTCTGCTTGACAGTTTCCCAAATTGCACTCTTTACTTACATAATGGATATATTTAGTCAAATGTAGTGCTCTATATAGGGAATATCACTATTTATATTAAATGTCTTTAAAACTGTCACGAGTTTGTAATAGATGTTCTGACATGGACTCAGGAATACTTTGGTAAATCTTTGTCATTCAACATCATTCACTGCTTCATCCACAGATAAGTTAAGGCTTTAATATGCAAAGCAGAAGCCATACATCAACACTGTCCAGAAGAGCCACCAACTTTTCTGGGCTCGGCCTCATCGTTTATGGGCTCGGTCTCATCTTTTCTGGGCTCGGTCTCATCTTTTCTGGGCTCGGTCTCATCTTTTCTGGGCTCGGTCTCATCTGTTCTGGGCTCGGTCTCATCTTTTATGGGCTCGGTCTTATCTTTCCTGGGCTCGGTCTCATCTTTTCTGGGCTCGGTCTCATCTTTTCTGGGCTCGGTCTCATCTTCTTTGGGCTCGGTCTCATCTTTTCTGGGCTCGGTCTCATCTTCTTTGGGCTCGGTCTCATCTTCTTTGGGCTCATTCTCATCTTTTCTGGGCTCGGTCTCATCTTTTCTGGGCTCGGTCTCATCTTTTCTGGGCTCGGTCTCATCTTTTCTGGGCTCGGTCTCATCTTTTCTGGGCTCGGTCTCATCTTTTCTGGGCTCGGTCTCATCTTCTTTGGGCTCGTTCTCATCTTTTCTGGGCTCGGTCTCATCTTCTTTGGGCTCGGTCTCATCTTTTCTGGGCTCGGTCTCATCTTTTCTGGGCTCGGTCTCATCTTTTCTGGGCTCGGTCTCATCTTTTCTGGGCTCGGTCTCATCTTTTCTGGGCTCGGTCTCATCTTTTCTGGGCTTGGTCTCATCTTTTCTGGGCTCGGTCTCATCTTCTTTGGGCTCGTTCTCATCTTTTCTGGGCTCGGTCTCATCTTTTTGGGCTCGGTCTCATCTTTTCTGGGCTCGGTCTCATCTTTTCTGGGCTCGGTCTCATATTTTCTGGCCTCGGTCTCATCTTTTCTGGGCTCGGTCTCATCTGAGATGGACAGTAGCACAGTGGAATCCTGGTTTGTGGTCTGACGAGTCAACATTAAAAATAGTTTTGGACAAAATAGACAACGTGTTCTCCAGCGTCTGTGGGCAGCCAGGAAGCTCATGCTGATAGATTGGATATATAGAGAAGAGCTGATCCACAGCCAGCCAGTAGGATGCTGCTACGCTCCTGACCAATCACACACCTGTGGAGAATGACTGACCAATAACACACGTGGAAAATGACTGACCAATCACACACCTGTGGAGAATGACTGACCAATCACACACCTGTGGAGAATGACTGACCAATCACACACTTGTGGAGAATGACTGACAAATCACACACTTGTGGAGAATGACTGACAAATCACACACTTGTGGAGAATGACTGACCAATCACACACCTGTGGAGAATGACTGACCAATAACACACGTGGAAAATGACTGACCAATCACACACTTGTGGAGAATGACTGACCAATCACACACCTGTGGAGAATGACTGACCAATCACACACGTGGAAAATGACTGACCAATCACACACTTGTGGAGAATGACTGACCAATCCCCCACTTGTGGAGAATGACTGACCAATCACACACCTGTGGAGAGTGGAGTGTTATATACAAACCTCTGAAGACTCTGGGGAGGACGATGGAGCAAATAGCTGGACTAGTGAGTCTCTTCTAAGAGTAGAGTAATGAGAGAAGGCAAATTTTTTTCTGCACAGCAGGACTGGATTGTATTCTGTAAGAGGGCGTCCAACAGCAAGACTGGTTTGTAGTCTGTAAGAGGGCGTCCAACAGCAGGACTGGTTTGTAGTCTGTAAGGGGGCGTTCAACAGCAGGACTGGATTGTAGTCTGTAAGGGGGGGTTCAACAGCAGAGCCAGGTTCTTCTCTGGATTTCTTCCAAAATTGGACACATCAGCGAGTATTTCGTTGCCACTGTGTATCAACTTGTTTCTTGATTCTGTTTGTATTGTTCTGATTGTGGGGTTTAAGTTATACACCTTTGAATCTAGTGGTCTATTAGAACTGAAGGTTGAGTGGTTAGTCTGTTCTAAGCACCCACTCTCAGAACGTAGTGCAGCACCCTCTAAATCTAGTGGGCTGTTTATTAGGGTCTATGTAGGTCTACTGTAAGTCCTCATCTGGAGGCTGGCCTTTGCTGCTGGTGTTGTGAATCACATTTATTACATAAATGATGTTTCCCATCCTGCCTATTCAGATGAATGGTAGAGAAGAACCTGCTCTCTACTGATAACGCCAGGATTATGAAACCAGATGGGCTGAGTAGAAGAGAGGGTGGGAGAGGGGAGGAGAGAGCAGGAGAGGGGAGGAGAGGGCAGGAGAGGAGAAAGCGGGAGAGGGGAGGGAAGGAGAGGAGAGAGCGAGAGAGGAGAGGGGAGGAGAGGGCAGGAGAGGAGAGTGCAGGAGAGGAGAGAGCGGGAGAGGAGAGGGGAGGAGAGAGGGGGAGAGTGCAGGAGAGGAGAGAGCGGGAGAGGAGAGGGGAGGAGAGGGGAGGAGAGGGCAGGAGAGGGGAGGAGAGGGCAGGAGAGAGGAGGAGAGGGCAGGAGAGGAGAGAGCGGGAGAGGGCAGGAGAGGAGAGAGCGGGAGAGGAGAGAGGAGGGGAGGAGAGGGCAGGAGAGGAGAGAGCGGGAGAGGGGAGGAGAGGGCAGGAGAGGAGAGTGCAGGTGAGGAGAGGGCGGGAGAGCGGAGGAGAGGGCAGGAGAGGAGAGAGCGAGAGAGGAGAGGGGAGGGCAGTAGATTGGAGGAGAAGGAGGGAGGGCGTTAGAGGGCAGGAGAGAGTAGAGAAAGGGAGAGAATGTAGAGAGAATGAGAAAATAGAGAAAGGTAGAGGGTAAGGAGAGGGTAGGGAGAGTGAGAGGGTAGGGAGGCGGAGAGGGAGATGGTAGGGAGAAGGAGAGGGTAGGGAGAGGGTAGAGATAGAGGACTGTAACACTTCATCCTATTCAATTTGAGCCACTACTACTTACTGCTACCACTACTTACTGCTACCGCTACCACTACTTACTGCTACCGCTACCGCTACTGCTACCACTACTTACTGCTACCGCTACCACTACTTACTGCTACCGCTACCACTACTTACTGCTACCGCTACCACTACTTACTGCTACCGCTACCACTACTTACTGATACCACTACCACTACTTACTGCTACCGCTACTGCTACCACTACCACTACTTACTGCTACCGCTACCACTACTTACTGCTACCGCTACCACTACTTACTGCTACCACTACTTACTGCTACTGCTACCACTATTTACTGATACCCCTGCTAAAAAAAAACATTAGAAACCATTAGAACAAAACCTAATGGTTTCACTTCCTACTGGGAATTGGCTTAATGGTTTCCATTTGTCACGATTGGTGTGGTGGCGTTGCTACACTTCCATTTCGGTGATCCACTTCCGTGTTTTTGTACTCACTAGCTGTGATTACTTCCTCTTTCACGTGGTCACAGCTGTTAGTAATCTGTCACTTTATCTGGGATATAAGAGGGTCGCGAGCAGTGCACTCGTTGCTTCGCATTGTTACATGTCACACAGTATTATAGAGGTGAGTGTTTGTTTGGGAAATAGGTTGCAATGGTTTTGGGAACTGTATATTTATAAGACGCAACATATGCGCACTTTCATTTCAGTTTAGCCATTTAGCCTTTTGTCGCCGTTTTCGGCGACCATCTCAGCTGTTATTAGGACGTGGTGGAGGACATGGCTGGACTTACAGGAGCCAGCGCCTGAGATGGTCGCCACCACGCCTGCGCCCGAGATGGTCGCCACCACGCCTGCGCCCGAGATGGTCGCCACCACGCCTGCGCCCGAGATGGTCGCCACCACGCCTGCGCCCGAGATGGTCGCCACCACGCCTGCGCCCGAGATGGTCGCCACCACGCCTGCGCCCAAGATGGCTGCCGCCGTCACGCCAGCGCCCAAGATGGCTGCCGCCGTCACGCCAGCGCCCAAGATGGCTGTTGCCGTCACGCCAGCGCCCAAGATGGCTGTTGCCGTCACGCCAGCGCTCAAGATGGCTGCCGTCGTCACGCCAGCGCCCAAGATGGCTGCCGCCGTCACGCCAGCGCTCAAGAGGACTGTTGCCGTCACGCCAGCGCTCAAGATGGCTGCCGTCGTCACGCCAGCGCCCAAGATGGCTGTTGCCTTCACGCCAGCGCTCAAGATGGCTGCCGTCGTCACGCCAGCGCCCAAGATGGCTGCCGCCGTCACGCCAGCGCCCAAGATGGCTGTTGCCGTCACGCCAGCGCCCAAGATGGCTGCCGCCGTCACGCCAGAACCCAAGATGGCTGTTGCCGCATCGCCGCCCACAATGGCTGCCGCATCGCCGCCCACAATGGCTGCCGCATCGCCGCCCACAATGGCTGCCGCATCGCCGCCCACAATGGCTGCCGCATCGCCGCCCACAATGGCTGCCGCATCGCCGCCCACAATGGCTGCCGCATCGCCGCCCACAATGGCTGCCGCATCGCCGCCCACAATGGCTGCCGCATCGCCGCCCACAAAGGCCGCGCCACGACTACGCTCACGATGGCCGCCGCCACGACTACGCTCACGATGGCCGCCGCCACGACTACGCTCACGATGGCCGCCGCCACGACTACGCTCACGATGGCCGCCGCCACGACTACGCTCACGATGGCCGCCGCCACGACTACGCTCACGATGGCCGCCGCCACGACTACGCTCACGATGGCCGCCGCCACGACTACGCTCACGATGGCCGCCGCCACGACTACGCTCACGATGGCCGCCGCCACGACTACGCTCACGATGGCCGCCGCCACGACTACGCTCACGATGGCCGCCGCCACGACTACGCTCACGATGGCCGCCGCCACGACTACGCTCACGATGGCCGCCGCCACGACACCGCCCACGATGGCCGCCGCCACGACTGCGCCCACGATGGCCGCCGCCACGACGGCGCCCACGATGGCCTCCGCCACCACGTCGCCTACGACGGCGGACTCTGAGCCGCACAAGATGGCGGCCTCTCAGCCGCACTAGATGGCGGCCTCTCAGCCGCACAAGATGGCGGCCTCTCAGCCGCACAAGATGGCGGTCTCTCAGCCGCACTAGATGGCGGCCTCTCAGCCACCGAGGCCTATTCAGGGCTGGACCTGCGGTCCTGGACTGACCCTTTTGGGTTTGACTGTGGGTTCTCTCCCTGTTGCTCCCTTGTTTTGGTTTTGTGTTTCCGTTCGGCTATCTGGGGAGCTAGCCTTTTAGTGGGGGATACTGTCACGATTGGTGTGGTGCGTTGCTACACTTCCATTTCGGTGATCCACTTGTGTTTTTGTACTCACTAGCTGTGATTACTTCCTCTTTCACGTGGTCACAGCTGTTAGTAATCTTTCACTTTATCTGGGATATAAGAGGGTCGCGAGCAGTGCACTCGTTGCTTCGCATTGTTACATGTCACACAGTATTATAGAGGTGAGTGTTTGTTTGGGAAATAGGTTGCAATGGTTTTGGGAACTGTATATTTATAAGACGCTACATATGCGCACTTTCATTTCAGTTTAGCCATTTAGCCTTTTGTCGCCGTTTTCGGTTTGTTTTGTGTTTAAGTCACTAATAAACCTTGTTGAACGGATTATCTACGACTCTGCACATGGCTTCCTACACTACACCATACAGCGGTCGTGACACCATTACATATTTTCCCATTAGGATCTACTGGTTTCCATTACATATTTTTCCCATTAGGGTCTAATGTTTCCATTACAGATTTTTCCCATTAGGATCTACTGGTTTCCATTACAAATTTTTCCCATTAGGATCTACTGGTTTCCATTACAAATTTTTCCCATTAGGATCTACTGGTTTCCATTACATATTTTTCCCATTAGGATCTACTGGTTCACATTACAGATTTTTCCCATTAGGATCTACTGGTTTCCATTACATATTTTTCCCATTAGGATCTACTGGTTCACATTACAGATTTTTCCCATTAGGATCTACTGGTTTCCATTACAGATTTTTCCCATTAGGATCTACTGGTTTCCATTGCATATATTTCCCATTAGGATCTACTGGTTCGCATTACAGATATTTCCCATTAGGATCTACTGGTTTCCATTACAGATTTTTCCCATTAGGATCTACTGGTTTCCATTGCATATTTTTCCCATTAGGATCTACTGGTTCACATTACAGAATTTTCCCATTAGGATCTACTGGTTCACATTACAGATTTTTCCCATTAGGATCTACTGGTTTCCATTACAGATTTTTCCCATTAGGATCTACTGGTTTCCATTGCATATATTTCCCATTAGGATCTACTGGTTCACATTACAGATTTTTCCCATTAGGATCTACTGGTTTCCATTACAGATTTTTCCCATTAGGATCTACTGGTTTCCATTACAGATTTTTCCCATTAGGATCTACTGGTTTCCTTTACAGATTTTTCCCATTAGGATCTACTGGTTTCCATTAAAGATTTTTCCCATTAGGATCTACTGGTTTCCATTACATATTTTTCCCATTAGGATCTACTGGTTTCCATTACATATTTTTCCCATTAGGATCTACTGGTACACATTACAGATTTTTACCATTAGGTTGTATTGGTTCACATTACAGATTTTTACCATTAGGTTGTATTGGCATTGTTTAGTTTCTGTTCTATAATGGTGGTGCTGATTAAAATAAGCTACTTATAAAATCAAATGTTTTCTAATGGTTATGACAGCTTGGTCTTCTGATAACCATTTCTTTGGTGTGAAAATAAATCAAACCAAACTTGCATCAGCAGTCATCCACCATTCACACTGCCACTTAGTGTCCTGGAATCTAAAATCTGAACCTCCTGGAATCTAACATCTGTAAGAATTAGGTGAAAGCAACAACATGTAATTTCACAATATTTTATTTTATGCAAAATAGAGAGTAGTTTCAATACTATATAGAATTAATGGCAGTTAGAGTGTGTGTGTGTGTGTGTGTGTGTGTGTGTGTGCGTCCATCCGAAAGGCAGGTACAGTATGTTGTGTTGTTAATCCAGAGGTTAGGATTGGGTGTTGTGGGTATTCCAGGAGGCAGAAGATGTTGAGGGGAAGGAGAAGAGAGCTGTATTTGAGAGTGTGGTGTAAGTTGCCGTATTGCCTAAAGATAAAAGAAAAGATGGGAAATGAAGAAAATTCAGTATATAAGTCATATTATAGCCAACAGTTGCAGTTGAAAATTACACTGAATTACAATAATATATTGTATTAGATTGCAATCAACAGAGGTGGCTCATCATTTGAAAAGGACCAGAGGTATCCAGCCAAATAAAGCAACCTAACAAATCGCTAATTTCTAGGATGTTCTTATTTGTCTCTGGTTGAATTGAGATGTCTGCTGTTAAGTTTTGACAATGTAGACTCAAATATAAGCTTGACTCACCTGTCATATGTCTTATGTCACTAATGTTTTCCAAAATGCTTCTACGAACTAGGCCCAGCTGGTCCTCGATGGCCTCCTCCTGATACCCACGTTGCTTGAGCCGGTCTCTCAGGCACTCTATGAAAGACAAAACATATTACAGTGATTGTTACTAACCCAAATCCTACAGCACAACTTATAGTTTCACTTATATAGGAGGTACAGTGTTGTTCATGTGTTTCAGTTCAGTTCAATTCTTTTTTTAAACATCATACAAAATACGCCATGATCTCCTTCAAATTTATATTAAGAACAATAACAATAGAAAAACAATGAGAAACGCGCATTCACCGGCTCACACAATCAGCAACGTGTCTCTAGTCTATATAAAACAAAGAGAAACGCGCATTCACCTTCTCACACAATCAGCAACGTGTCTCTAGTCTATATAAAACAAAGAGAAACGCGCATTCACCTTCTCACACAATCAGCAACGTGTCTCTAGTCTAAATAAAACAAAGAGAAACGCGCATTCACCTTCTCACACAATCAGCAACGTGTCTCTAGTCTAGATAAAACAAAGAGAAACGCGCATTCACCTGCTCACACAATCAACAACGTGTCTCTAGTCTAAATAAAACAAAGAGAAACGCGCATTCACCGGCTCACACAATCAACAACGTGTCTCTAGTCTAGATAAAACAAAGAGAAACGCGCATTCACCTGCTCACACAATCAACAACGTGTCTCTAGTCTAGATAAAACAAAGAGAAACGCGCATTCACCTGCTCACACAATCAACAACGTGTCTCTAGTCTAAATAAAACAAAGAGAAACGCGCATTCACCTGCTCACACAATCAACAACGTGTCTCTAGTCTAGATAAAACAAAGAGAAACGCGCATTCACCTGCTCACACAATCAACAACGTGGCTCTAGTCTAGATAAAACAAGGAGAAACGCGCATTCACCTGCTCACACAATCAACAACGTGTCTCTAGTCTAGATAAAACAAAGAGAAACGCGCATTCACCTGCTCACACAATCAACAACGTGTCTCTAGTCTAGATAAAACAAAGAGAAACGCGCATTCACCTTCTCACACAATCAACAACGTGTCTCTAGTCTAGATAAAACAAAGAGAAACGCGCATTCACCTGCTCACACAATCAACAACGTGTCTCTAGTCTAGATAAAACAAAGAGAAACGCGCATTCACCTTCTCACACAATCAACAACGTGGCTCTAGTCTAGATAAAACAAGGAGAAAGCGTGGGCGCGCTCCGTGGCGTCTCTCGTTGCTATGCAACCATGAACTGCGCTCTCCATGATGACAAGGAAGTATCAGCAAAAGATTAATTGATTTCTAGCCCTTGCATTAGCTTTACTACTAGATATATTTATGAAGATGCAAAATAATAAGGCGCCCTGTACAGCTATAATCAGCTGTTCGGCCGAGCATTCAATGGTGTTACCGCTCTATCACTCGCACACCATAAAGAGCTTAATGAGTTATAATGTTTCAATTTCGTGATTAAAATGACATAATTTGGAAGCGGATAATTTCTTCACAAACATCTCATTGTGACTCAAAATGTTAGAATGCTGCACCTACACTCGATAGTGTGAATAAGATCAGCGTAATGCAGACCACTGCATTGACAGCTGAAACATATGATCTGTCTACAGCCAGGGCTCAGCGGAAGACAGAGAATGCCGGTCCAGCGCTGATAAAGGAATTATATTAGAAAATAAAAGACAGTTTGACATTTTTTTCTCGCATCTGTGAATTTACTTTTTAATAATTTGCTCTGATATAAAGCAAATATCAATTTCTCGCACTATAAAAACCTACCTTGCGGGAATGGTTTAAATTATGCGCAATCCCGCACCGAAATTCATAGTCATGCCTAACGTGTGTTGTTAGGCAAGAGGGGCAGCCGGGTAGAATCTGAGAGAAAACAATGCATTTTTACCTGCCAATCGTAGTATTTGCCCAGCGGAATAGGACCCGGTGTCCTCTGGACTCTGCTTCCATAAGATGCTATTCCGTTTCTTGCTGTTAAAATCCCTCCGGTGTTGAGGGGTAAAGTTCTGAATATAGTCAATAGGAACTGTCTGCCCGAACGCTGTCATCAATAAAGCGTGGGAAAACATCTCCAAACCTGAACTAGTTTAATAGTTAACAGTTTAGATAGCTAGCCTACATTAAAATCCCATGTTTTGAGATTTTTTGGATGAAAGTAAATGTGCTCATACATACACACGCAATGTAGCTAGTTTATAAACCGGCTAGTTTCTTGCTAAACGCAACGTTAATAGCAGTTTTGTGCAAATTTTACTCAGAATTATCTAACTAAGAACTGATATTGTACAATAAATAACTACAACATTAATAGAGTCCAATAAAAAAATTATATATTAACAAATATAAATTAATTACCAAACACATTGACAAAACGTAGTGTCTTCTTGTGGTAACTGCAGCCAGGAATTTTTCTCTGTAATGGCTCTCTCCGTCGACGTCATCAAATTCAAAAATCCAATCCACTGTACAGCCAATCAGAGGGCTCTGATCCAGACATACTGAGTAATTAATGGCCAATCAACCACCTCAGATATGATATGGGCTGTTGCAATGGTTGCCGTACCCAATCAAATCATGTTAGAGTTATGGCAATTAAACCAATGTTACTTGTGCATGAGGTTACTGGAGATTCTCAAGAAACAGTTGTATTGCCAGTCAGTAAGCTTTACACATTAACAATGCAGTCTACATTAGCTAGACTGCTTAGTTTCACTGTCTTCTTCAAAACATATTTTGTATTTGGTGGATGTTCCGTTTACTTCAAACATATTTTGGACTTGTACTCATTTGCCTTTATAAGAATAAACATTGTGAAAATGAAAACTATGTGAAACATTTGATACTGTAAGACAAATCTCTGTAAAGTACCAGTATTTTGAAGATGAATATATTAAGTCCATTGCATCACCTTTAAAGAACAGTCTGTTGCCATCATGTCACCAGGATGGACAGATTGACAGATCTCATCGTATAAACCATTAAGTGTGAGAGTCAGTCACAGGTCAGCTGTTGAACCATTAGAAACATTTACTTTCTGATATCAAACCATTAGGAAAACACAACCTTTAATAACCATTAGAAACCATTAGGAAAACACACCATACCTTTAATAACCATTAGAAACCATTAGGAAAACACAACATACCTTTTGCTAACCATTAGAAACCATTAGGAAAAGACAACATACCTTTACTAACCATTAGAAACCATTAGAAACCATTAGAAAACCAATAAGAACCAATAGAAATGTGTAATGGTTTCTATGTTTTTTTTCAGCAGGGACCGCTACCACTACTTACTGCTACCGCTACTGCTACTACTACTTACTGCTACCACTACCACTACTTACTGCTACCACTACCACTACTTACTGATACCGCTACCACTACTTACTGCTACCGCTACCGCTACTTACTGCTAACGCTACCACTACATACTGCTACCACTACCACTACTTACTGCTACCGCTACCACTACTTACTGCTACCACTACCACATTTACTACTACCGCTACCACTACTTACTGCTACCACTACCACTACTTACTGCTACCGCTACCACTACTTACTGCTACCACTACTTACTGCTACCACTACCACATTTACTGCTACCGCTACCACTACTTACTGCTACCGCTACAACTACTTACTGCTACCGCTTCCGCTACTTACTGCTAGCGCTACCATTACTTACTGCTACCGCTACCACTACTTACTGCTACCGCTACCACTACTTACTGCTACCGCTACCACACTTACTGCTACCGCTACCACTAGTTACTGCTACCGCTACCACTACTTACTGCTACCACTACTTACTGCTACCGCTACCACATTTACTGCTACCACTACTTACTGCAACCGCTACCACTACTTACTGCTACCGTTACCACTACTTACTGCTACCACTGCCTCTACTTACTGCTACCGCTACCACTACTTACTGCTACCGCTACCACATTTACTGCTACCACTACTTACTGCTACCGCTACCACTACTTACTGCTACCGTTACCACTACTTACTGCTACCACTGCCACTACTTACTGCTACCGCTACCACTACCTATTGCTACCGCTACCACTACTTACTGCTACCTGTGCGTGTCGAGCTTCAGAGGCATTTTTGAAACAGGCTTGGGGAGCCTAATCTTAATTGATTAGCAACTTGATGTTGCTTTGTTATTTAATGTCAATACTGACATTTAGATTTTAGCAGTTTGACTGTTTTTCTTTTGTAGGCTATAGCATACATATTTAATTCATTTATTCATGAGCCTTTTTTAAGCGGCATGTTTTTTAAAGGGTATATTTCTCTTCATGAGGATCCGTCGCTCCATTCACATGCCCCTGACATTTATGTGCCAAACACAAATAGTAATAAATATTGCCAGCCCTCAGAGTGTGGTTCCTCTCTAGGTTTCTTTCTAATTTTGACCCTTCAGGCGAGTTTTTCCTACCAACTGAGCATGATCTCTTGATGTTTGCTCTTTGGTATTCAGACTGGATATCAGTAAAGCAGTTTGTGACTCCTGATGTAAAAAGGTCTTTATTAAATACAATGGATTTAGCGATTTGTTTATTGTCGCTTTCAGATGGTTTTCGCTGTTAGATGCTATAACCTCATGTGGTGGAATAGCCAGTGTGGGATCATTAAGAGGTGGAATAGCCAGCGTGGGGTCATTAAGAGGTGGAATAGCCAGTGTGGGGTCATTAAGAGGTGGAATAGCCAGCGTGGGGTCATTAAGAGGTGGAATAGCCAGTGTGGGGTCATTAAGAGGTGGAATAGCCAGTGTGGGGTCATTAAGAGGTGGAATAGTCAGTGTGGGGTCATTAAGACGTGGAATAGCCAGCGTGGGGTCATTAAGAGGTGGAATAGCCAGCGTGGGGTCATTAAGAGGTGGAATAGCCAGTGTGGGGTCATTAAGAGGTGGAATAGCCAGTGTGGGGTCATTAAGAGACAGAACCTCATCTGATACCCAGAACCCTCATCTGACCCCAGAACCCTCATCTGACCCCAGAACCCTCATCTGACCCCAGAATCCTCATCTGACCCCAGAACCCTAATCTGACCCCAGAACCCTCATCTGACCGCAGAACCCTCATCTGACCACAATATAAAGAATGTTCTGAATTTTTATTCATTTACCAGCTTTTTGAAGCCTTGCTTTTAAGAGAGAGCTCTCAAGTCTGGCTTTGGTTTGCTTTATTTGGGTGAGGGTGATTTGTTCCTCTGCAAGATAAATCTGTATTACCACTCTTTCGAATTTTTAGTTTAAGAAGTAACTTCATCCAGACCAACCTCCGGCGTTCTCTAAGAATGAGGGACTGACCGAATGTGCAATAACAGTGCAAATGTTTGATACTACGTTTGACTGGTTCATCTTTGATGTTCGTGTCATTGGAATTAATATACAGTGACAAATACAGTTACAAATAAATATTTTACTTTTGTTTGGTATTGACAGCTGCTTGGGGGATTATTTTTTTAGTTCAAATTCCTTTTTTTACTCTACTGTTCTGTTTGTCTTAATTGGGGGGGGCTATGGCCCGTCTAGTGCTAGAGGCATGTTCCTTACACTCACTGCTTTGGGAAAGAAGCTGTTTTTCTGGGGAGAGATTTTGGTCTTGATAGACCTCAGCCGTCTGTCAGAGAAGAGTTCTGAATAGTCCGTTACCCAGATGGGAGGGGTCTGCCTCAATCTGTGCTGCCCACCTCAGTGATCTGACTTTGAACAGATCCTTAAGAGACTGCAGCTCACATCCAATGGCCCACTCTCATCTCCACTGTCTTTAGAGCATTGAGCTCCAGATTGTTGAACTCTCATCAGGACACCAGCTGGTCGATTTCCCTCCTGTAGGCGTTCTCGTCCCCTTCAGGGATTAGATCATTGGGGGGCATGAGAAGTGTCTGGTCCGGTACGCTGTGGTAAAGAAGTGTCTGGTCTGGTACTCAGTGCTAGAGGAGGAGTGTCTGGTCCGGTACGCTGTGCTAGAGGAGGAGTGTCTGGTCCGGTACGCTGTGGTAGAGAAGTGTCTGGACCCGTACGCTGTGCTAGAGGAGTGTCTGGTCCTGTATGCTGTGCTAGAGGAGGAGTGTCTGGTCTGGTACTTTGTGCTAGAGGAGGAGTGTCTGGTCCGGTACTCTGTGCTAGAGGAGGAGTGTCTGGTCTGGTACTCTGTGCTAGAGGAGGAGTGTCTGGTCCGGTACGCTGTGCTAGAGGAGTGTCTGGTCCCGTATGCTGTGCTAGAGGAGGAGTGTCTGGTCCGGTACTCTGTGGTAGAGGAGGAGTGTCTGGTCCGGTACTTTGTGCTAGAGGAGGAGTGTCTGGTCCGGTACTCTGTGCTAGAGGAGGAGTGTCTGGTCCGGTACTCTGTGCTAGAGGAGGAGTGTCTGGTCCGGTACTCTGTGCTAGAGGAGGAGTGTCTGGTCTGGTACTCTGTGCTAGAGGAGGAGTGTCTGGTCCGGTACTTTGTGCTAGAGGAGGAGTGTCTGGTCCGGTACTCTGTGCTAGAGGAGGAGTGTCTGGTCCGGTACTTTGTGCTAGAGGAGGAGTGTCTGGTCCGGTACTCTGTGCTAGAGGAGGAGTGTCTGGTCCGGTACTCTGTGCTAGAGGAGGAGTGTCTGGTCCCGTACTTTGTGCTAGAGGAGGAGTGTCTGGTCCGGTACTTTGTGCTAGAGGAGGAGTGTCTGGTCCGGTACTCTGTGGTAGAGGAGGAGTGTCTGGTCCGGTACTCTGTGCTAGAGGAGGAGTGTCTGGTCGTGAAGAGTACGCTGCACTTGAATTTTTTTAATAAACTCAGGTTGTTTTGATCTGACAACCAATGGTCATGTGTCATGTCTTGTGTATTTACACTCATACTCCCCCCCCCCAAGTTACCGCACAGGGATGAATTCAAATATTTCTTTTTGGTGAATTGTGTATTCATGTTTTTATTTTTGTGTTGGGCTTTCCATATTTGCTGTTGTTTATTATATGTTTGATGCATTTATTTGTGGGGTGTGTTTCCTGTATTTTATAATGTTTAATAACTGTGTTGATGCATTTATTTGTGGGGTGTGTTTCCTGTATTTTATAATGTTTAATAACTGTGTTGATGCATTTATTTGTGGGGTGTGTTTCCTGTATTTTATAATGTTTAATAACTGTGTTGATGCATTTATTTGTGGGGTGTGTTTCCTGTATTTTATTATGTTTAATAATTGTGTTGATGCATTTATTTGTGGGGTGTGTTTCCTGTATTTTATTATGTTTAATAATTGTGTTGATGCATTTATTTGTGGGGTGTGTTTCCTGTATTTTATTATGTTTAATAATTGTGTTGATGCATTTATTTGTGGGGTGTGTTTCCTGTATTGCTTAATGTTTGATAATTGTGGGCTCATCTGTTAAATAGACCTTTGGTCTCATTATGACCATCCCATAACATAAAGGTTAAATAATAATAAATATAAAACAGATAATCTGGTGGATTCTAGATGTATTCTCAGTCCAACTTAGCTATGGTCTTCCATGCAATGGACATCTCATCTCATCTCATCTTCAACCGCTTATCCGGGGTCGGGTCGCGGGGGTAGCAGCTCTAGCAGGGGACCCCAAACTTCCCTTTCCCGGGCAACATTAGCCAGCTCTGACTGGGGAATCCCGAGGCGTTCCCAGGCCAGTGTGGAGATATAATCTCTCCACCTAGTCCTGGGTCTTCCCCGAGGTCTCCTCCCAGCTGGACGTGCCTGGAACACCTCTCTAGGGAGGCGCCTAGGTGGCATTCGTACAAGATGCCCGAACCACCTCAACTGGCTCCTTTCTATGCAAAGGAGCAGCGGCTCTACTCCGAGTTCCTCTCGAATGACTGAGCTTCTCACCCTATCCCTAAGGGAGAGGCCAGCCACCTTTCTGAGAAAACCCATTTCGGCCGCTTGTACCCGCGATCTCGTTCTTTCGGTCATGACCCAGCTTTCATGACCATAGGTGAGGGTAGGAACAAAGATTGACCGGTAGATCGAGAGCTTTGCCTTTCGGCTCAGCTCTCTTTTCGTCACAACGGTGCGGTGAAGCGAATGCAACACCGCCCCCGCTGCTCCGATCCTCCGACCAATCTCCCGCTCCATTGTTCCCTCACTCGTGAACAAGAACCCGAGGTACTTGAACTCCTTCACTTGGAGTAAGGACTCATTCCCTACCCGGAGTAGGCACTCCACCGGTTTCCTGCTGAGAGTCATGGCCTCAGATTTAGAGGTGCTAACCCTCATCCCAGCCGCTTCACACTCGGCTGCGAACCGATCCAGTGAGTGCTGAAGGTCACCGACCGATGAGGCCATCAGGACCACATCATCCGCAAAAAGCAGTGATGTGACCATCAGCCCACCGAACGGGAACCCCTCCCCCATGACTACGCCTTGATATCCTGTCCATGAATATTACAAACAGGATTGGTGACAAAGCGCAGCCCTGGCGGAGGCCAACCCCACCTGGAACGAATCCGACTTACTGCCGAGGACACGGACACAGCTCATGCTTTGAGCGTACAGAGATTGGATGGCCCTGAGAAGAGACCCCTCACCCCATACTCCCGCAGCACCTCCCACAAAGATCCCGGGGTACCCGGTCATACGCCTTCTCCAGATCCACAAAACACATGTAGACTGGATGGGCATACTCCCAGGCCCCCTCCAGGATCCTTGCGAGAGTAAAGAGCTGGTCCGTGGTTCCCGGCCAGGACGAAAACCGCATTGTTCCTCTTCAATCTGAGGTTCGACTATTGGCCGAACCCTCCTTTCCAGCACTTTGGAGTACACTTTACCAGGGAGGCTGAGGAGTGTGATACCTCTGTAATTGGCACACACTCTCTGGTCCCCCTTTTTAAAGAGGGGAACCACCACCCCGGTCTGCCACTCCTCTGGCACTGTCCCAGACTTCCATGCAATGTTGAAGAGGCGTGTCAACCAAGACAGCCCTTCCCCACCCAAAGCTTTTAGCATTTCTGGACGAATCTCATCAGTCCCTGGGGCTTTGCCACTGTGGAGTTGTTTGACTACCTCAGCGACTTCCCCCAGGGAAACTGACGATGACCCTCCATCAGCCTCCAGCTCTGCCTCTGTACTAGAGGGCGTGTAGGTCGGATTCAGGAGCTCCTCAAAATGCTCTTTCCAGCGCCCGATCACATCATCAGTTGAGGTCAACAGTGTCCCATCCTTACTGTACACAGCTTGGATGGTTCCCCGTTTTCCCCTTCTGAGGTGCCGAACGGTTTTCCAGAAGCATTTTGGTGCCGACCGAAAGTCCTTCTCCATAGCTTCTCCAAACTTCTCCCACACCCGCTGCTTTTGCACATGCAAACCGAAATGACCGTGTCCTTATGCCTTCATGTTTCAGGCGCCAAGCTTTTCAGCCAGTTGAAAACAAAGAATGCCATTTGGCCCTAAAAGCTCCACCGTTTAGAAGAAGCCACCCCTGTCAAACGTGGACATCTTCATCGTTTGGGTAATGTTTACTATTCCACTGTTCTCACTATTCTGCTGTTCTCACTATTCTGCTGTTCTCACTATTCTAGAGTTCTCATTATTCTGCTGTTCTCACTATTCTGCTGTTCTCACTATTCTGCTTTTCTTACTATTCCGCTGTTCTCACTATTCCGCTGTTTTCACTATTACGCTGTTCTCATTATTCCAGTGTTCTCACTACTCCGCTGTTCTCACTATTTTGCCATTGTAACTATTCTGCTATTCTCATTATTCTGCTGTTCTCAATATTCTGCTGTTCTTACTATTCCGCTGTTTTCACTATTCCGCAATTCTCACTATTCTGCTGTTCTCACTATTCTGCTGTTCTCACTATTCTGCCGTTCTCACTATTCTGCTGTTCTCACTATTCTGCTGTTCTCACTATTCCGCTGTTCTCACCATTCCGCTGTTCTCCTTATTCCGCTGTTCTCCTTATTCCGCTGTTCTCACTATTCCACTGTTCTCACTATTCTGCTGTTCTCATTATTCTGCTGCTCTCACTATTCCGCTGATCTCACTATTCTGCTGTTCTCACTATTCCACTGTTCTCACTATTCTGCTGTTCTCACTATTCCACTGTTCTCACTATTCTGCCGTTCTCACTATTCCACTGTTCTCACTATTCCACTGTTCTCACTATTCTGCTGTTCTCACTATTCCACAGTTTTCACTATTCTGATGTTCTCACTATTCCACTGTTCTCACTATTCCACTGTTCTCACTATTCCACTGTTCTCACTATTCTGCTGTTCTCACTATTCCACAGTTTTCACTATTCTGATGTTCTCACTATTCCGCCGATCTCACTATTCCACTGTTCTCACTATTCTGCCGTTCTCACTATTCCACTGTTCTCACTATTCCACTGTTCTCACTATTCTGCTGTTCTCACTATTCCACTGTTTTCACTATTCTGATGTTCTCACTATTCCACTGTTCTCACTATTCCACTGTTCTCACTATTCTGCTGTTTTCACTATTCCACTGTTATCACTATTCTGCTGTTATCACTATTATGCTATTCTTACTATTCTGCTGTTATCACTATTATGCTATTCTTACTATTATGCTATTCTTACTATTCTGCTGTTCTCACTATTCCACTGTTCTAACTATTCCACTGTTCTCACTATTCTGCAGTTCTAACTATTCTGCCGTTCTTACTATTCCACTGTTCTCACTATTCCACTGTTCTCACTATTCTGCTGTTCTCACTATTCTGCTGTTCTCACTATTCCACTGTTCTCACTATTCCACTGTTCTCACTATTCTGCTGTTCTCATTATTCTGCCGTTCTTACTATTCCACTGTTCTCACTATTCCACTGTTCTAACTATTCTGCTGTTCTCACTATTCCACTGTTCATACTATTCTGCTGTTTTCACTATTCCACTGTTATCACTATTCTGCTGTTCTCACTATTCTGCTGTTCTTACTATTCTGCTGTTCTCACTATTCCACTGTTCTCACTATTCCACTGTTCTCACTATTCTGCTGTTCTCACTATTCTGCCGTTCTCACTATTCCACTATTCTCACTATTCTGCTGTTCTCACTATTCTGCCGTTCTCACTATTCCACTGTTCTCACTATTCCACTGTTCTCACTATTCTGCTGTTCTCACTATTACACAGTTCTTACTAATCTGCTGTTCTCACTATTCAACTGTTCTCACTATTCCGCTGTTGTCACTATTTCGCTGTTCTCACTATTCTGCTTTTCTCACTATTCCACTGTTCTCACACTGTTCTCACTATTCCACTGTTCTCACTATTCCGCTGTTCTCACTATTCCGCTGTTCTCACCTTTTTACTGTTCTTACTAATCCGCTGTTCTCCCTATTCGTCTGTTCTCACTACTCTGCTGTTCTCACTAATCCACTGTTCTCACTATTCTGATGTTCTCATTATTCTGCTGCTCTCACTATTCCGCTGTTCTCACTATTCTGCTGTTCTCACTATTCTGCTGTTCTCACTATTCCACTGTTATCACTATTCTGCTGTTCTCACTATTCCACTGTTATCACTATTCTGCTGTTCTCACTATTCCACTGTTCTCACTATTCCACTGTTTTCACTATTCTGCTGTTATCACTATTCTGCTGTTATCACTATTCTGCTGTTCTCACTATTCCACTGTTCTAACTATTCCACTTTTCTCACTATTCTGTTGTTCTCACTATTCCACTGTTCTCACTATTCCGCTGTTCTCACTATTCTGCTGTTCTCACTATTCTGCTGTTCTCAATAATCTGCTGTTCTCACTATTCCGCTGTTCTAACTATTCCACTGTTCTCACTATTATGCTGTTCTCACTATTCCACTGTTCTCACTATTCCGCTATGTAGATGTCACTCGTTCACAACAGGCATTCTGTATCACTTTATTTTTCACTGTCGCTTTAGAACAACATGTGTCTATTGCTGCACATATTTAGCATGTTGCTCAAATTTGTTTTACAGGCTTGTTTGTCCAGTTGGACATGTTCTGTTTCTTCCTGGTATAGAACATGGAGTGGAGGTGCTGGTAAAGAATATGGAGGGGAGGTGCTGGTATAGAACATAGAGGGGAGGTGCTGATATAGAACATGGAGTGAAGGTGCTGGTATAGAACTTGGAGGGGAGGTGCTGGTATAGTACATGGAGGGGAGGTGCTGGTATAGAACATGGAGGGGAGGTGCTGATATAGAACATGGAGTGGAGGTGCTGGTATAGAACATGGAGTGGAGGTGCTGGTATAGTACATGGAGGGGAGGTGCTGGTATAGAACATGGAGGGGAGGTGCTGATATAGAACATGGAGTGGAGGTGCTGGTATAGAACATGGAGTGGAGGTGCTGGTATAGAACATGGAGTGAAGGTGCTGATATAGAACATGGAGGGGAGGTGCAGGTATAGAACATGAAGGGGAGGTGCTGATATAGATCATGGAGTGGAGGTGCTGATATAGAACATGGAGGGGAGGTGCTGGTATAGAACATGGAGGGGTGGTGCTGATATAGAACATGGAGTGGAGGTGCTGATATAGAACATGTAGTGGAGGTGCTGATATAGAACATGGAGGGGAGGTGCTGGTATAGAACATGGAGGGGAGGTGCTGATATAGAACATGGAGTGGAGGTGCTGATATAGAACATGGAGGGGATGTGCTGGTATAGTTTATGGAGGGGAGGTGCTGGTATAGAACATGGAGGGGAGGTGCTGGTATAGAAACATGGAGGGGAGGTGCTGGTATAGAACATGGAGTGGAGGTGCTGGTCTGTCTGTGGTCTCTTGGTGGGGCTGGTCTGTCTGTGGTCTCTTGGTGGGGCTGGTCTGTCTGTGGTCTCTTGGTGGGGCTGGTCTGTCTGTGGTCTCTTGGTGGGGCTGGTCTGTCTGCGGTCTCTTGGTGGGGCTGGTCTGTCTGTGGTCTCTTGGTGGGGCTGGTCTGTCTGTGGTCTCTTGGTGGAGCTGGTCTGTCTGTGGTCTCTTGGTGGGGCTGGGCTCTCTCTAGTCTCTTGGTGGGGCTGGTCTGTCTGTGGTCTCTTGGTGGGGCTGGTCTGTCTGTGGTCTCTTGGTGGGGCTGGTCTGTCTGTGGTCTCTTGGTGGGGCTGGTCTGTCTGTGGTCTCTTGGTGGGGCTGGTCTGTCTTTGTTCTCTTGGTGGGGCTGGTCTGTCGGTGGTCTCTTGGTGGGGCTGGTCCTTCTGTGGTCTCTTGGTGGGGCTGGTCTGTCTGTGGTCTCTTGGTGGGGCTGGTCTGTCTGTGGTCTCTTGGTGGGGCTGGTCCTTCTGTGGTCTCTTGGTGGGGCTGGTCTGTCTGTGGTCTCTTGGTGGGGCTGGTCTGTCTGTGGTCTCTTGGTGGGGCTGGTCTGTTTGTGGAGCCTTGCTCGCACATGTTTTCTCAGTTCTATTTTGTAAAGTGCAGCAGTCCCTCCTGCGGGGAAGCACCCCCACAACATGATGCTGCCACAGTGTCTTTCTTATACTAAGTAACTAAGGTTCTTTAGCTTTTGCAGAGAGGGATGTGGTCTGGGCAGAGATGGGTGTGGTTCAGGGCAGAGAGGGTTGTGTAGGAGATCAGGCATTGAGACGTCTAAATTGTTCCTGAAATGAGATGTCACCTCCACATTCACTACGTCCTACTTTACCAGATGATGTATGTGGTCCCATTTGGCATCAGCAGGGGCTGTTCAATAGGCCATTAGCCTGTACCCCCATCCCCCATCAACAGCCGGATGGTCACAAAGACAAAGGCGCTGTATGGTCACAGCCGGATGGGCGGGTTCAGGGAGCATGGTGACATAGCTCATCAAATCTTCTGATCCTTTGAACAAAGGTTGCTGATAAAATACATTTGACCCTCCTTCACAGGGTGATATGAAACAAAAATGTCTTCCTCTCTGTCTTCCTCCTCTAGTAATTGAGAATGTAAAGGTGGTTAAGTCTTTCTGCAGCTGTCAGGTCTTGCCATGTCTTGTTCATGATCATCATCTGGGTAAAGTGAGAAGTTAATGATAGTTTCATTGGAATACTTAAATATCCTGGAAACTGACCCGGGTTTAGATGTTTATAGCTTAAGAACGTTTAGATTTGTTTTACTATTATTTATTAAGTCTCAGGTTTTCATTACTTCAGTCAGACAAGGTTTTTTCAGCTGCAGGGTTAAGTCAAATTCAGCAATGAATCTGAGTTTTGTCAGTGAGGTTAATGTGTCTACTCCCCACTCCTCCCTCCCCTCTCTACTCTCCACTCCTCCCCTCTCTACTCCCCACTCCTCCCACCTCTACTCCTCCCTCCCCCTCCCCCTCTACTCCTCACTCCTCTACTCCCTACTCCTCCCTCCCCCCTCTACTCCCCACTCCTCCCCCTCTACTCCCCACTCCTCCCACCTCTACTCCTCCCTCCCCCCTCTACTCCTCACTCCTCTACTCCCTACTCCTCCCTCCCCCTCTACTCCCCACTCCTCCCCTCTCTACTCCCCACTCCTCCCTCCTCTACTCCCCACTCCTCCCTCCTCTACTCAGCACTCCTCCCTCCCCCCTCTTCTCCTCACTCCTCCCTCCTCTACTCCTCCCTCCCCCCTCTACTCCCCACTCCTTCCTCCTCTACTCCCCACTCCTCCCCTCTCTACCCCCCACTCCTCCCCTCTCTACTCTGAAGCCCCAGTCAGACTCAGACTCTCTAAAGCCCCAGTCAGACGCAGACTCTCTGAAGCCCCAGTCAGACTCAGACTCCATAAAAGCAGATGTAACTGTAAGGAGCAGATCTTTTCTGTGGGTTGACGGGGACCTAGTAAGAGGACTTGTTCATCATAAACCAAGGGAAGAGGCAAGGATAGTCAGAGTGCTGCAGCAGAAGAGGAGGAGCTGAAGAGGAGGAGCTGAAGAGGAGGAGCAGAAGAGTAGGAGCTGCTCCAGTAGGTTCCGCGATGAGACCCAACTATTTGGACTAACTGACACCAACCAGCGTTACGAGATGTACTAGATACTTTGGATCTGTCTTTAGATATTCCATTTCTGTTTTTCAGATTGTATTCTGATGTTTGTTTTCTGATGGGTTTGATGCCCGTGTATCTGACATCATGCTAAAACTCCAAGCTTTCTGTTTGGATTATTGGGAGTTTCTCTGTATGATCCCACTGAATGGCTTTTACAAAAGGTAAGACAACATTGTTTAGAGCTGGTTTCTCATTTCGATTTAGATATTTTAGTAGATGTTTTTTAATCCAAAGTAAATTACATTTTCCTTGAATATAGCCAGGTAGAACAAACCAACAACTCAGTAAATATGCTGTCAACACTGTCAGAGCAAGAAGAGGAAAACCTAAGAATAATAGCCCTGTGTCCTCGTCCCCACGTCCTTATACCTGCGTCCTCGTCCCCACGTCCTTATACCTGTGTCCTCGTCCCCACGTCCTTATACCTGTGTCCTCGTCCCCACGTCCTTATACCTGTGTCCTCGTCCCCACGTCCTTATACCTGTGTCCTCGTCCCCACGTCCTTATACCTGTGTCCTCGTCCCTATGTCTTCTTGTCCCTGAGTCCTCGAGTCCATATGTCCTCATCCCTGTGTCCCTGTGTCGTCAACCCTGTCAAGCCTTGTATTTATCCAATGTCCATGTGTCCTCATCCCCACGTCCTCATCTTCATGTCCTCATCCCCATATATTCATCCCCACGTCCTCATCTTCATGTCATCATCCCCATGTCCTCATCCCCATGTCATCATCCCCATGTCCTCATGTCCTCATCCTCATGTCCTCATCCCCATGTCATCATCCTCATGTCCTCATCCCCATGTCCTCATCCCCATGTCCTCATCCCCATGTCCTCATCCCCATGTCCTCATCCCCATGTCGTCATCCCCATGTCCTCATCCCCACGTCCTCATCTTCATGTCCTCATCTTCATGTCATCATCCTCATGTCCTCATCCCCATGTCCTCATCCCCATGTCCTCATCCCCATATATTCATCCCCATGTCCCCATGTCCTCATCCTCATGTCCTCATCCCCATATATTCATCCCCATGTCCCCATGTCCTCATCCCCATGTCCTCATCCCCATGTCCTCATCCCCATATATTCATCCCCATGTCCCCATGTCCTCATCCTCATGTCCTCATCCCCATATATTCATCCCCATGTCCCCATGTCCTCATCCCCATGTCCTCATCCCCATGTCCTCATCCCCATGTCCTCATCCCCATGTCCTCATCCTCATGTCATCATCCCCATGTATTCATCCCCATGTCTTTTGCAGTCGGGGGCGCTACATTGCACTGCATCTAGATCAGTTTTTAACTGGTAGACTAAATATCACAGTGGCCAGCAAGTATTTGTGCAACTGTAAGCTGTAAGCCTCTGTTTTTTTTGCAAACTATATCATTTCCCTTGAGCAAGGCATCCTAAATGCAGAACCCTATAGAGACCACAAACACCACCATTCCTGAACCCTATAGAGACCACACAGAACAGCCTTATTTGAGACTACTATCCTATGTTACCTTTCTATGATTTGGTGGAAATACGAAACAACAATAAATTCTCAACAAAACTGTTTGGTTTTAAGTGCAAAACCTGTAGTAAACCTGTAGTAAACTGGATCAGTGATACCCAGATGGTGTTGGGCCCAGCAGGCTGTAGTAAACTGGTACCAGGATCAGTGATACCCAGATGGTGTTGGGCCCATCAGGCTGTAGTAAACTGGTACCAGGATCAGTGATACCCAGATGGTGTTGGGCCCAGCAGGCTGTAGTAAACTGGTACCAGGATCAGTGATACCCAGATGGTGTTGGGCCCAGCAGGCTGTAGTAAACTGGTACCAGGATCAGTGATACCCAGATGGTGTTGGGCCCAGCAGGCTGTAGTAAACTGGTACCAGGATCAGTGATACCCAGATGGTGTTGGGCCCAGCAGGCTGTAGTAAACTCTAGCTTGTGATCCTTAGTTGAGCCCTAATAATTCACTCAATGTGATCAAAATGGCTGAAATCTAATGACTGGTTTCCAGACGCCTTCTCCATTTTTTCTCAACAGGACTAGACATATTTCCTTCCCTCAGCAGAGTCAGACAGAGCCAGCAGATTAATGAACCCTGACAAACACAAGCAAGGAACAGAAGGAATGAGGAAAAGATTGCAACGTCCTCTCCGCCTCCCTGGCAGGCTCTTAAAAACACAAACACTTCAATCTGAAGGCCAAAAAGAAGATACTACATCACAATGTGAATATGATGTATACGTCTAGGATGGCATATTCTGTGTTGCCATGGTAATAATTTATGAGAGTATTACGTCCAGGCATGTTCACTACCCGGTCCTACTAGCACATGTATGGGTCATGTTCACAACCCGGTCCTACTGGCACCTGTATGGATCATGTTCACTACCCGGTCCTACTGGCACATGTATGGGTCATGTTCACTACCCGGTCCTACTGGCACCTGTATGGATCATGTTCACTACCCGGTCCTACTGGCACATGTATGGGTCATGTTCACTACCCGGTCCTACTGGCACCTGTATGGGTCATGTTCACTACCCGGTCCTACTGGCACCTGTATGGGTCATGTTCACAACCCGGTCCTACTGGCACATGTATGGGTCATGTTCACTACCCGGTCCTACTGGCACCTGTATGGGTCATGTTCACTACGCGGTCCTACTGGCACCTGTATAGGTCATGTTCACTACCCGGTCCTACTGGCACATGTATGGGTCATGTTCACTACCCGGTCCTACTGTCACATGTATGGGTCATGTTCACAACCCGGTCCTACTGGCACATGTATGGGTCATGTTCACAACCCGGTCCTACTGGCACCTGTATGGGTCATGTTCACAACCCGGTCCTACTGGCACCTGTATAGGTCATGTTCACTACCCGGTCCTACTGGCACCTGTATGGGTCATGTTCACTACCCGGTCCTACTGGCACCTGTATAGGTCATGTTCACTACCCGGTCCTACTGGCACATGTATGGGTCATGTTCACTACCCGGTCCTACTGGCACCTGTATGGGTCATGTTCACTACCCGGTCCTACTGGCACCTGTATGGGTCATGTTCACTACCCGGTCCTACTGGCACATGTATGGGTCATGTTCACTACCCGGTCCTACTGGCACATGTATGGGTCATGTTCACTACCCGGTCCTACTGGCACCTGTATGGGTCATGTTCACTACGCGGTCCTACTGGCACCTGTATGGGTCATGTTCACTACCCGGTCCTACTGGCACATGTATGGGTCATGTTCACTACCCGGTCCTACTGGCACATGTATGGGTCATGTTCACAACCCGGTCCTACTGGCACATGTATGGGTCATGTTCACTACCCGGTCCTACTGCCCTGGTACGTTTTTTAACATGATCCAGAGAAAATTAGAATAGCATTTAGGATGCCTTGCTCAAGGGAAATGATATAGTTTGCTAAAAAACAGCTTAGTTGCACAAATACTTACTAGCCACTGTGATATTTAGTCTACCAATTAAAAACCTAGATGCAGTGCAATGTAGCGCCCTCGACTGCAAAAGACATGGGGATGAATACATGGGGATGATGACATGAGGATGAGGACATGGGGATGAGGACATGAGGATGAGGACATGGGGATGAGGACATGGGGATGAGGACATGGGGATGAGGACATGGGGATGAGGACATGAGACGCCTTGTGGTCTCTATAGGGTTCTGGAATGGTGGTGTTTGTGGTTTGGTAGATCTTTTTGGTTTGGGTTTAGTTTTTTTGTATTATTTGATATTGTTTATAGTTGAATAGGTACACTGGATTTTTTATATTGTATCTCTTCTCTCGTTCTTTTGTTGGAAGGCGACCAATGAGAAGTCCACAGATGAATTGGACTAAACCAATCAATTTACTCTCATCTGCAATTCCCCCCCTAACAGACCCTTTATTCCCACTCTCCTAATTATCCCTTCTGTCAGACACACATCTATGGCGGTGTGTGTGTGTGTGTTTGTGTGTGTGTGTGTGTGAGTTAGCAGCTGGTTCCTGCAGTAATGAGGAGGCTGCTCTACACACAGTCAGTGGTCCCCATATGCCACCCTCTCTCTCTCTCTCTCTCTCAGTATCTCCATCAGACAGAATCTCCATCAGACAGAATCTCCATCAGACAGAATCTCCATCAGACAGAATCTCCATCAGACAGAATCTCCATCAGACAGAATCTCCATCAGACAGAATCTCCATCAAACAGTATCTCCATTAGACAGTATCTCCATTAGACAGTATCTCTAATCAGACAGTATCTCCATCAGACAGAATCTCCATCAGACAGTATCTCCATCAGACAATATCTCCAATAGACAGTATCTCTAATCAGACAATATCTCCAATAGACAGTATCTCCAATAGACAGTATCTCTAATCAGACAATATCTCCAATAGACAGTATCTCCAATAGACAGTATCTCTAATCAGACAGAATCTCCATCAGACAGTATCTCTCATCAGACAGTATCGGTAATCAGACAGTATCTCCATCAGACAGTATCGGTAATCAGACAGTATCTCCATCAGACAGTATCGGTAATCAGACAGTATCTCCATCAGACAGTATCTCTAATCAGACAGGATCTCCATCAGACAGTATCTCCATCAGACAGTATCTCTAATCAGACAGTATCTCCATCAGACAGTATCTCTAAACAGACAGTATCTCATTCAGACTGTATCTCTAATCATACAGTATCTCCAATTAGACAGTATCTCTAATCATACAGCATCTCTAATCAGACAGTCTCTCTCATCAGACAGTTTCTCTAATCAGACAGTATCTCTCATCAGACAGTATCTTTAATCAGACAATATCTCTCATCAGACAGTATCTCTAATTAGACAGTATCTCTAATCAGACAGTATCTCCATCAGACAGTTTCTCTAATCAGACAGTATCTCTAATCAGACAGTATCTCTAATCATACAGTATCTCCATCAGACAGTATCTCTAATCAGACAGTATCTCTCCTCAGACAGTATCTCCATCAGACAGCATCTCTAATCAGACAGTATCTCTAATCAGACAGCATCTATAATCATACAGTATCTCCATCAGACAGTATCTCTCATCAGACAGTATCTCCATCAGACAGTATCTCTAATCAGACAGTATCTCTAATCATACAGTATCTCTAATCATACAGTATCTCTAATCAGACAGTATCTCTAATCAGACAGTATCTCTAATCAGACAGTCTCTCTAATCAGACA
>CM055749.1:175680-308180 GCA_029465975.1 Dallia pectoralis | reverse complement strand
CTGTGTAATTACTAGTTGAACATACTGAGTCAGACACTATTACTGTGTAATTACTAGTTGAACATACTGAGTCAGATACTATTACTGTGTAATTACTAGTGGAACATACTGAGTCAGAAACTATTAGTGTGTAATTACTAGTTGAACATACTGAGTCAGATACTATTACTGTGTAATTACTAGTGGAACATACTGAGTCAGAAACTATTAGTGTGTAATTACTAGTTGAACATACTGAGTCAGACACTATTACTGTGTAATTACTAGTGGAACATACTGAGTCAGAAACTATTAGTGTGTAATTACTAGTTGAACATACTGAGTCAGATACTATTACTGTGTAATTACTAGTTGAACATACTGAGTCAGATACTATTACTGTGTAATTACTAGTTGAACATACTGAGTCAGACACTATTACTGTGTTATTACTAGTTGAACATACTGAGTCAGATACTATTACTGTGTAATTACTAGTGGAACATACTGAGTCAGATACTATTACTGTGTAATTACTAGTGGAACATACTGAGTCAGATACTATTACTGTGTAATTACTAGTGGAACATACTGAGTCAGATACTATTACTGTGTAATTACTAGTGGAACATACTGAGTCAGATACTATTACTGTGTAATTACTAGTGGAACATACTGAGTCAGAAACTATTAGTGTGTAATTACTAGTGGGACATACTGAGTCAGATACTATTACTGTGTAATTACTAGTGGAACATACTGAGTCAGAAACTATTAGTGTGTAATTACTAGTGGAACATACTGAGTCAGAAACTATTAGTGTGTAATTACTAGTTGAACATACTGAGTCAGATACTATTACTGTGTAATTACTAGTTGAACATACTGAGTCAGATACTATTACTGTGTAATTACTAGTTGAACATACTGAGTCAGACACTATTACTGTGTTATTACTAGTTGAACATACTGAGTCAGATACTATTACTGTGTAATTACTAGTGGAACATACTGAGTCAGATACTATTACTGTGTAATTACTAGTGGAACATATTGAGTCAGATACTATTACTGTGTAATTACTAGTTGAACATACTGAGTCAGATACTATTACTGTGTAATTACTAGTGGGACATACTGAGTCAGATACTATTACTGTGTAATTACTAGTGGAACATACTGAGTCAGACACTATTACTGTGTAATTACTAGTGGAACATACTGAGTCAGAAACTATTAGTGTGTAATTACTAGTGGAACATACTGAGTCAGATACAATTACTGTGTATTTACTAGTGGAACATACTGAGTCAGATACTATTACTCTGTAATTACTAGTGGAACATACTGAGTCAGATACTATTACTGTGTAATTACTAGTGGAACATACTGAGTCAGATACTATTACTGTGTTATTACTAGTGGAACATACTGAGTCAGATACTATTACTGTGTAATTACTAGTGGAACATACTGAGTCAGATACTATTACTGTGTAATTACTAGTGGAACATACTGAGTCAGATACTATTACTGTGTAATTACTAGTGGAACATACTGAGTCAGATACTATTACTGTGTTATTACTAGTGGAACATACTGAGTCAGATACTATTACTGTGTAATTACTAGTGGAACATACTGAGTCAGATACTATTACTGTGTAATTACTAGTGGAACATACTGAGTCAGATACTATTACTGTGTTATTACTAGTGGAACATACTGAGTCAGATACTATTACTGTGTAATTACTAGTGGAACATACTGAGTCAGAAACTATTAGTGTGTAATTACTAGTGGAACATACTGAGTCAGAAACTATTAGTGTGTAATTACTAGTTGAACATACTGAGTCAGATACTATTACTGTGTAATTACTAGTGGAACATACTGAGTCAGATACTATTACTGTGTAATTACTAGTGGAACATACTGAGTCAGAAACTATTAGTGTGTAATAACTAGTGGAACATACTGAGTCAGATACTATTACTGTGTAATTACTAGTGGAACATACTGAGTCAGATACTATTACTGTGTAATTACTAGTGGAACATACTGAGTCAGAAACTATTAGTGTGTAATTACTAGTGGAACATACTGAGTCAGAAACTATTAGTGTGTAATTACTAGTGGAACATACTGAGTCAGAAACTATTAGTGTGTAATAACTAGTGGAACATACTGAGTCAGATACTATTACTGTGTAATTACTAGTGGGACATACTGAGTCAGATACTATTACTGTGTAATTACTAGTGGAACATACTGAGTCAGATACTATTACTGTGTAATTACTAGTTGAACATACTGAGTCAGATACTATTACTGTGTAATTACTAGTGGAACATACTGAGTCAGATACTATTACTGTGTAATTACTAGTGGAACATACTGAGTCAGACACTATTACTGTGTAATTACTAGTGGAACATACTGAGTCAGAAACTATTAGTGTGTAATTACTAGTGGAACATACTGAGTCAGATACAATTACTGTGTATTTACTAGTGGAACATACTGAGTCAGATACTATTACTCTGTAATTACTAGTGGAACATACTGAGTCAGATACTATTACTGTGTAATTACTAGTGGAACATACTGAGTCAGATACTATTACTGTGTAATTACTAGTGGAACATACTGAGTCAGAAACTATTAGTGTGTAATTACTAGTTGAACATACTGAGTCAGATACTATTACTGTGTAATTACTAGTGGAACATACTGAGTCAGATACTATTACTGTGTAATTACTAGTGGAACATACTGAGTCAGAAACTATTAGTGTGTAATAACTAGTGGAACATACTGAGTCAGATACTATTACTGTGTAATTACTAGTGGAACATACTGAGTCAGATACTATTACTGTGTAATTACTAGTGGAACATACTGAGTCAGAAACTATTAGTGTGTAATTACTAGTGGAACATACTGAGTCAGAAACTATTAGTGTGTAATTACTAGTGGAACATACTGAGTCAGAAACTATTAGTGTGTAATAACTAGTGGAACATACTGAGTCAGATACTATTACTGTGTAATTACTAGTGGGACATACTGAGTCAGATACTATTACTGTGTAATTACTAGTGGAACATACTGAGTCAGATACTATTACTGTGTAATTACTAGTTGAACATACTGAGTCAGATACTATTACTGTGTAATTACTAGTGGGACATACTGAGTCAGATACTATTACTGTGTAATTACTAGTGGAACATACTGAGTCAGACACTATTACTGTGTAATTACTAGTGGAACATACTGAGTCAGAAACTATTAGTGTGTAATTACTAGTGGAACATACTGAGTCAGATACAATTACTGTGTATTTACTAGTGGAACATACTGAGTCAGATACTATTACTCTGTAATTACTAGTGGAACATACTGAGTCAGATACTATTACTGTGTAATTACTAGTGGAACATACTGAGTCAGAAACTATTAGTGTGTAATAACTAGTGGAACATACTGAGTCAGATACTATTACTGTGTAATTACTAGTGGAACATACTGAGTCAGATACTATTACTGTGTAATTACTAGTGGAACATACTGAGTCAGAAACTATTAGTGTGTAATTACTAGTGGAACATACTGAGTCAGAAACTATTAGTGTGTAATTACTAGTGGAACATACTGAGTCAGAAACTATTAGTGTGTAATAACTAGTGGAACATACTGAGTCAGATACTATTACTGTGTAATTACTAGTGGGACATACTGAGTCAGATACTATTACTGTGTAATTACTAGTGGAACATACTGAGTCAGATACTATTACTGTGTAATTACTAGTTGAACATACTGAGTCAGATACTATTACTGTGTAATTACTAGTGGGACATACTGAGTCAGATACTATTACTGTGTAATTACTAGTGGAACATACTGAGTCAGACACTATTACTGTGTAATTACTAGTGGAACATACTGAGTCAGAAACTATTAGTGTGTAATTACTAGTGGAACATACTGAGTCAGATACAATTACTGTGTATTTACTAGTGGAACATACTGAGTCAGATACTATTACTCTGTAATTACTAGTGGAACATACTGAGTCAGATACTATTACTGTGTAATTACTAGTGGAACATACTGAGTCAGATACTATTACTGTGTAATTACTAGTGGAACATACTGAGTCAGATACTATTACTCTGTATTTACTAGTGGAACATACTTAGTCAGATACTATTACTGTGTAATTTCTAGTAGAACATACTGAGTCAGATACTATTACTGTGTTATTACTAGTGGAACATACTGAGTCAGACACTATTACTGTGTTATTACTAGTTGAACATACTGAGTCAGATACTATTACTGTGTAATTACTAGTGGAACATACTGAGTCAGATACTATTACTGTGTAATTACTAGTGGAACATACTGAGTCAGATACTATTACTCTGTAATTACTAGTGGAACATACTGAGTCAGATACTATTACTGTGTAATTACTAGTGGGACATACTGAGTCAGATACTATTACTGTGTAATTACTAGTTGAACATACTGAGTCAGATACTATTACTGTGTAATTACTAGTGGGAAATACTGAGTCAGATACTATTACTGTGTAATTACTAGTTGAACATACTGAGTCAGATACTATTACTGTGTAATTACTAGTGGAACATACTGAGTCAGACACTATTACTCTGTAATTACTAGTGGAACATACTGAGTCAGATACTATTACTGTGTAATTACTAGTGGAACATACTGAGTCAGATACTATTACTCTGTAATTACTAGTGGAACATACTGAGTCAGATACTATTACTCTGTATTTACTAGTGGAACATACTGAGTCAGATACTATTACTGTGTAATTACTAGTGGAACATACTGAGTCAGAAACTATTAGTGTGTAATTACTAGTGGAACATACTGAGTCAGATACTATTACTGTGTAATTACTAGTGGAACATACTGAGTCAGAAACTATTAGTGTGTAATTACTAGTGGAAAATACTGAGTCAGATACTATTACTGTGTAATTACTAGTGGAACATACTGAGTCAGATACTATTACTATTGTCTGCCTAGACTGTCTATTACCTTGCAGATCTGCAACAGAAGCCAGAGACTGAAAGCCTGACCAGTCATTCAGCCCCTCTCCTATGTTGGAGTCTCTCTGGGATGCAGTCACATGCTGCACTGTGAGTGGACACCCACCCATACACAGGGAGAGACGGGAGGAGGAGTTAAAAGAGAGAGGGTGGAGTAATTAAAAGAGAGAGGGATGAGAGATTACAGAGAGGTGGAAAGTTGCCGTGTGTTTGGATAAGGTAACTGAGAAGGAAAGAGAGCAGGTGAGAAAGGGAATGTGAAAGTGAAACAGAGGTGAATCTGTCTGTCTAACTGGTGGAGCTGTTTAACTGACTGGTGGAGCTGTTTAACTGACTGGTGGAGCTGTCTGTCTGGACGTGGAGCTATTTTACTGACTGGTGGAGCTGTCTGTCTGACTGGTGGAGCTGTTTAACTGACTGGAGGAGCTGTCTGTCTGACTGGTGGAGCTGTCTGTGTGACTGGTGGAGCTGTCTGTCTAACTGGTGGAACTGTCTGTGTGACTGGTGGAGCTGTTTAACTGACTGGTGGAGCTGTTTAACTGACTGGTGGAGCTGTCTGTCTGATTGGTGGACCTGTTTAACTGACTGGAGGAGCTGTCTGTCTGACTGGTGGAGCTGTCTGTCTGACTGGTGGAGCTCTCTGTCTGACTGGTGGAGCTGTCTGTCTGACTGGTAGAGATGTCTGTCTGACTGATGGAGCTGTCTGTCTGACTGGTAGAGATGTTTGTCTGACTGATGGAGCTGTCTGTCTGGCTGACCTGTTTTACTGACTGGAGGAGCTGTCTGTCTGACTGGTGGAGCTGTCTGTCTGACAGGTAGAGCTGTCTGTGTGACTAGTGGAGCTGTCTGTCTGACTGGTGGACCTGTTTAACTGACTGGTGGTGTTGTCTGTCTGAATGGTAGAGCTGTCTGTCTGATTGGTGGACCTGTCTGTCTGACTGGTGGAGCTGTTTAACTGACTGGTGGAGCTGTTTAACTGACTGGCTGACCTGTTTAACTGACTGGAGGAGCTGTCTGTCTGACAGGTGGAGCTGTCTGTCTGAATGGTGGAGCTGTCTGTCTGACTGGTGGAGCGGTCTGTCTGACTGGTAGAGCAGTCTGTCTGACTGATGGAGCTGTCTGTCTGTCTGGTGGAGCTGTCTGTCTGACTGGTGGAGCTGTCTGTGGAAATATTCTCTGTCTGGGACTCAAAAATCAAATCCCGGAATGTTGCATGTATTTGCTGGGGACAGATTGACAGTTAAGGTAAGAGTGTGTGTGTTTGAAGATAGATTGACAGTTAAAATTACAGTGTGTGTCCATGTGTGTGTCCACGTGTGTGTGTGTGTCCGTGTGTGTGTGTGTCCATGTGTGTGTCCGTGTGTGTGTCCATGTGTGTGTCCATGTGTGTTTCCATGTGTGTGTGTGTGTCCGTGTGTGTGAGTGTGTGTCCGTGTGTGTGTGTCCGTGTGTGTGTGTCCGTGTGTGTGTGTCCGTGTGTGTGTCCATGTGTGTGTGTCTGTGTGTGTGTGTCCGTGTGTGTGTGTCCGTGTGTGTTGCTTTGTTTACATTGGCTGAACTGGCTAGCACAGAAGACTGCCGCAGACTGCGTTTTTTCTCTCCCCATACGTCTATCTCTGCTTTACTCCCTCTTTCTCCCCTCTCTCTCCCTCTCTCTCTCCCCTGTCCCTGTCCTTATCTTCTGTTCTCGACCACTTGTCTATATATCTATGTCTATATATCTATGTCCATACATCTGTGTTTATACATCTATGTCTATATATCTATGTATATACAGGGAGATTAGTAATAATGAGGGAATGGCACCAGGTGTGTGTAATGATGAGACATGACCAAACACAGGGACCCTATATACTCTACTAATGAGGGAATGGACACCAGGTGTGTGTAATAATGAGACATGACCAAACACAGGGAACCTATATACTCTACTAATGAGGGGATGGGCACCAGGTTTGTGTAATGATGAGACATGACCAAACACAGGGAACCCATATACTCTACTAATGAGGGGATGGGCACCAGGTGTGCGTAATGATGAGACATGACCAAACACAGGAAGTCTATATACTCTACTAATGAGGGAATGGGCACCAGGTGTGTGTAATGATGAGACATGACCAAACACAGGGAACCTATATACTCTACTAATGAGGGAATGGACACCAGGTGTGTGTAATGATGAGACATGACCAAACACAGGAAGCCTATATACTCTACTAATGAGGGAATGGGCACCAGGTGTGTGTAATGATGAGACATGACCAAACACAGGAAGCCTATATAAGATACTAATGAGGGGATGGGCACCAGGTGTGTGTAATGATGAGACATGACCAAACACAGGGAACCTATATACTCTACTAATGAGGGAATGGGCACCAGGTGTGTGTTATGATGAGACATGACCAAACACAGGGAACCCATATACTCTACCGATGAGGGGATGGACACCAGGTGTGTGTATCCTCTGTTTCCAGGTGTATTCTGTGTTTCCAGGTGTATTCTGTGTTTCCAGGTGTATTCTGTGTTTCCAGGTGTATTCTGTGTTTCCAGGTGTATTCTGTGTTTCCAGGTGTATTCTGTGTATCCAGGTGTATTCTGTGTATCCAGGTGTATTCTGTAGATCCAGGTTTTTCCTGTGTATCCAGGTGTATTCTGTGTATCCAGGTTTTTCCTGTGTATCCAGGTTTTTCCTGTGTATCCAGGTTTTTCCTGTGTATCCAGGTGTATTCTGTGTATCCAGATTTTCCTGTGTTTTCAGGTGTATTCTGTGTATCCAGGTGTATTCTGTGTTTCCAGGTGTATTCTGTGTTTCCAGGTGTGTTCTGTGTATTCTGTGATTCCAGGTGTATTCTGTGTATCCAGGTGTATTCTGTGTATTCTGTGTTTCCAGGTGTATTCTGTGTATTCTGTGTTTCCAGGTTTTTCCTGTGTTTCCAGGTGTATTCTGTGTTTCCAGGTGTATTCTGTGTTTCCAGGTGTATTCTGTGTTTCCAGGTGTATTCTGTGTATCCAGGTGTATCCTGTGTATCCAGGTGTATTCTGTGTATCCAGGTGTTTCCTGTGTTTCCAGGTGTATTCTGTGTATCCAGGTGTATTCTGTGTATTCTGTGTATCCAGGTGTATTCTGTGTATTCTGTGTATCCAGGTGTATTCTGTGTATTCTGTGTTTCCAGGTGTATTCTATGTATTCTGTGTTTCCAGGTGTATTCTGTGTATCCAGGTGTTTCCTGTGTTTCCAGGTGTATTCTGTGTATCCAGGTGTTTCCTGTGTTTCCATGTGTATTCTGTGTATCCAGGTGTTTCCTGTGTTTCCAGGTGTATTCTGTGTATTCTGTGTTTCCTGTGTTTCCAGGTGTATTCTGTGTATTCTGTGATTCCAGGTGTATTCTGTGTTTCCAGGTGTATTCTGTGTATTCTGTGTATCCAGGTGTATTCTGTGTATTCTGTGTTTCCAGGTTTTTCCTATGTATCCAGGTGTATTCTATGTATCCAGGGCCATATAAATTGTTAATACATATCTGCTTACTGCTGAATATGGTTCTGAATGGTTAGATTATAGCACATAGCAAATTATTTACCAGGTCATGATATTCCAACAGATATTTTTCTCTTTCCTCTCCAGTGTGGAAGGTGATGTGGGTGGGTCATTAGACCACTACCGTTGTGGCATTCCTCTGACCCACAGCGTCCACGGTAAGGAGCTCGACCGCTTGGACACCGGACACCTCTACAGTCACGTGGTGTTGCCGGGACAACCACGGCCACGTAGACCCAAGCTTCATCAGAGCCAGTCCATCCTCAGGAGACAGGCAGAGGAAGAGGCCATCAAACGCACCCGTTCTCTGTCTGAGAACTATGAGCTGTCCGCAGACTTACAGGATAAACAGGTGTGATACCAGACACCCCTATATAAGGGTTAGTACAGATTAAACAGGTGTGATACCAGACACCCCTATATTAGGGTTAGTACAGATTAAACAGGTGTGATACCAGACACCCCTATATTAGGGTTAGTACAGGATAAACAGGTGTGATACCAGACACCCCTATATAAGGGTTAGTACAGATTAAACAGGTGTGATACCAGACACCCCTATATTAGGGTTAGTACAGATTAAACAGGTGTGATACCAGACACCCCTATATTAGGGTTAGTACAGGATAAACAGGTGGGATACCAGACACCCCTATATAAGGGTTAGTACAGATTAAACAGGTGTGATACCAGACACCCCTATATTAGGGTTAGTACAGGATAAACAGGTGTGATACCAGACACCCCTATATAAGGGTTAGTACAGATTAAACAGGTGTGATAGCAGACACCCCTATATTAGGGTTAGTACAGATTAAACAGGTGTGATACCAGACACCCCTATATTAGGGTTAGTACAGGATAAACAGGTGTGATAGCAGACACCCCTATATTAGGGTTAGTACAGATTAAACAGGTGTGATAGCAGACACCCCTATATTAGGGTTAGTACAGATTAAACAGGTGTGATACCAGACACCCCTATATTAGGGTTAGTACAGGATAAACAGGTGTGATACCAGACACCCCTATATTAGGGTTAGTACAGGATAAACAGGTGTGATACCAGACACCCCTATATTAGGGTTAGTACAGGATAAACAGGTGTGATACCAGACACCCCTATATTAGGGTTAGTACAGGATAAACAGGTGTGATACCAGACACCCCTATATTAGGGTTAGTACAGGATAAACAGGTGTGATACCAGACACCCCTATATTAGGGTTAGTACAGGATAAACAGGTGTGATACCAGACACCCCTATATTAGGGTTAGTACAAGATAAACAGGTGTGATACCAGACACCCCTATATTAGGGTTAGTACAGGATAAACAGGTGTGATACCAGACACCCCTATATTAGGGTTAGTACAGGATAAACAGGTGTGATACCAGACACCCCTATATTAGGGTTAGATTAGGAATATTATGTATATACATTATTTCAGTTTATTCAACAAATCACACATTTCCATCACAGCAGCCTGTAGCATCCTATTTCAGCATTTGGTATTTGCTGTTTATCCATCTAGCATCTTTTTATTGTGGCCTCTTGACGATTGAGTCTGTTAATGGGACTATTTAAATACTACTGATAATAAAAATCTTTATTGACTCTGAACTCTGAGAAAGTCTCTTAATCTACGTGGTTTACAGACTAATTCCAATAGACCTGCCTATTACAGAAGTGAATCTCCAGTAATAGAAAATGGATCAACTAAATGTCCGCATTAGAAGCATGGAGAAATATGCAAATTGACTGACTGTTTGTCTGACTGACTGCTGGTTGATATTCTCTCTTTCAGGTGGAGATGCTGGAGCGTAAGTATGGTGGCCGTTTCATAACTGGTCACGCAGCCCGTACCATTCAGACCGCCTTTCGCCAGTATCAGATGAACAAGAACTTTGAGCGTCTTCGCACTTCCATGTCGGAGAACCGCATGTCCAGACGCATCGTCCTGTCCAACATGAGGATGCAGTTCTCCTATGAAGGCCCAGAAAAGGTTCAGCACTCCTCCTACTTTGAGGGGAAGCAGGTGTCCCTCACCGACAATGGAACCAAACACTTGGGGAATTTGGTCCAATCAGAATGTGGTGCTGACCTGGGCGCTCTGATCCCAGTTTGTATGAAGTCGTCTGAGGAAGCCCAGAACTCTGACTTCACTGATGCTATAACGGAGTTGGAGGATGCTTTTTCCCGACAGGTGAAGTCTCTGGCTGAGTCAATAGATGATGCTCTGAACTGCAGGAGTCTTCATGGGGAGGAGGACAGGTCGGGGGAGTTCAGGGGTCACAGGGTGAGAGGTCACACTGAACTGGACAGTGAAAAAGAGTTGGTCTCCTACCGGATGAAACCTTCCTCTAACAGCAGCTTGGAACACCGCAAACTGGATGAGATGACGGCATCCTACAGTGACGTGACTCTCTACATCGATGAGGAAGAGTTATCTCCTCTTCCTCTGACCCAGTCCCTGGAAGGACCTTACTCTCCTCACCCGTTAGTAGAGAGGCCGTCCTCCACAGAGTCTGAGCACCATCTGTGCTCTCATTCCTCCTCACAGAAGTACTGGTCTTTGGCTCATGAGGAAGATATAGGTCATGTGTCAGACACCTCCTGCCACCGCACCCCCTCCCTGGAGAAGCAGGAGCAAAGGAGCAGGGTGGAGCACCTCCCACTACTGACTATTGAGCCTCCCAGTGACAGCAGCGTGGAGCTTAGTGACCGCTCTGACCGCTCCTCTCTGAAGAGACCAAACGCTTATGAACGCCAGGCCAGTATTCAGACAGCCAGCCCCAAACACACCCCTCCTCACCCCCATGGCTTGCCCCCTCGGGGCCCCTTTCGAGATGAGGATGCCCCTCGCCACCGGCCGCGGCCATTAGAGGCCCATCCGGTGATAAATGGAACGGCCAACCGGCAAAGCAAGTCAGAGTCGGACTTCTCGGACGGAGATAATGACAGCATTAACTCTACGTCCAACAGTAATGACACCATTAACTGCAGTTCTGAGTCGTCCAGTAGGGACAGCCTAAGAGAACAGACACTTTGCAAACAGACCTATCACAAAGAGGCACGTAACAGCTGGGATAGCCCCGCCTTTAGTAATGACATCATCAGGAAGAGACACTACCGGATTGGACTCAACCTGTTTAACAAGTAAGTAAAGCAATGACAAATACACCTTCACACACACACACACACACACACACACACCCTCACACAATCAATCAAATTTACTGCTTTTACAAACACCTAATCTGAATCTGACAGAGCACACACCGACCAGTTGAACAGGATGAGCAAGTTGATACACAGCGGTTCGGAAAAACTCCCTGAAGGTCAAATTCCTTCGTACCCAGGGTCTTAATACACTCACCATAGACATGCAGAAAACATATGTTTTTAATTGTGACTTAAAAGTGGCTGGCTCATCAACAGGCTTACATTTGGCAGAAGGTTAGGAGGTGCAGCTCAGTTTCCATGTCATCTTTTGAGCAGTCTGCACAGAGCATGTCTTTTGTCAACACTCAGGTCTGTCTGTCTGTGGACAGGTTCGTTTGATAGTAAGGCAATAAGGTACATAGTCTAGGTTTTGCTCATTGTTGCATCTGTAACAGTAGTTATGTATTTTACCACTGTGTTGTAAGGCAAGTTAGCAATCTAATTGGTCATGTTTTTTATTCTTGTTCATTTTTGTTTCTTTTTAATTTGTTAGTTTCTCTCTCTCTCTTTTCTGGTCTCTTTCTCCCCCCTCCCTCTCTCCTTCTCTCTCCCTCTCACCTCCCTCCCTCTCTCCTTCTCTCTACCTCTCACTTCCACCCCTTCTCCATCCCTCCCTCCCTCTAACCCATCTCTCCCTCCCTCCCACTCTCCCCTCCATTCTGATCTGTCACTGTTCTACAGGAAACCAGAGAAGGGCTGTCAGTACCTGATCGATCGAGGTTTTGTCCCAGACACCCCAGTGGGCGTGGCTCACTTTTTGCTTCAGAGAAAAGGCATAAGCAGGCAGATGATTGGAGAGTTCCTGGGAAACAGGCAGAAACAGTTTAACCGAGACGTCCTGGAGTGAGTCAACTAAATGTCTGTCTCTATATGTGTGTCTGTCTCTATATGTGTGTCTATATGTGTGTCTGTATGTGTGTCTGTCTCTTAATGTGTGTCTATATGTGTGTCTGTCTCTATATGTGTGTCTATATGTGTGTCTGTCTCTATATGTGTGTCTATATGTGTGTCTGTATGTGTGTCTGTCTCTTAATGTGTGTCTATATGTGTGTCTGTCTCTTAATGTGTGTCTATATGTGTGTCTGTCTCTATATGTGTGTCTGTCTCTATATGTGTGTCTATATGTGTGTCTGTCTCTATATGTGTGTCTGTCTCTATATGTGTGACTGTGTCTATATGTGTGTCTGTCTCTATATGTGTGTCTATATGTGTGTCTGTCTCTATATGTGTGTCTGTGTCTATATGTGTGTCTGTCTCTATATGTGTGACTGTGTCTTTCTCTATATGTGTGTCTGTGTCTGTCTCTATATGTGTGTCTGTGTCTATATGTGTGTCTGTCTCTATATGTGTGTCTGTGTCTATATGTGTGTCTGTGTCTATATGTGTGTCTGTCTCTATATGTGTGTCTGTGTCTATATGTGTGTCTGTGTCTATATGTGTGTCTGTGTTTATATGTGTGTCTGTGTCTATATGTGTGTCTGTCTCTATATGTGTGACTGTGTCTGTCTCTATATGTGTGTCTGTGTCTGTCTGTCTCTATATGTGTGTCTGTGTCTGTCTCTATTTGTGTGTCTGTGTCTTTCTATATGTGTGTGTGTCTGTGTCTGTCTCTATATGTGTGTCTGTGTCTGTCTGTCTCTATATGTGTGTCTGTGTCTGTCTGTCTCTATATGTGTGTCTGTGTCTGTCTCTTTGTGTGTCTGTTTCTTTCTCTATATGTGTGTGTGTCTGTGTCTGTCTCTATATGTGTGTCTGTCTCTATATGTGTGTCTGTGTCTGTCTGTCTCTATATGTGTGTCTGTGTCTGTCTCTATTTGTGTGTCTGTGTCTGTCTCTATTTGTGTGTCTGTGTCTGTCTCTATGTGTGTGTCTGTGTCTGTGTCTGTCTCTATATGTGTGTCTGTCTCTATATGTGTGTCTGTGTCTGTCTCTATTTGTGTGTCTGTGTCTGTCTCTATTTGTGTGTCTGTGTCTGTCTCTATATGTGTGTCTGTGTCTGTCTCTATATTTGTGTCTGTCTCTATATGTGTGTCTGTGTCTGTCTCTATTTGTGTGTCTGTGTCTGTCTCTATTTGTGTGTCTGTGTCTGTCTCTATATGTGTGTCTGTCTCTATTTGTGTGTCTGTGTCTGACTCTATTTGTGTGTCTGTCTCTGCCCAGATCTTAAACAGGATTGATGTTACCAGCCAGCTGTATCAAGACATAACAGTAGAGAGCTTTGGAGGAGTTGCTATCTCAGTGGTAGAGTGCATGCTCTGTATGTATGATGTCCTGGGTTCCTATTGGATGAGTTGGTGTATCTCAGTGGTAGAGTGCATGCTCTGTATATATGATGTCCTGGGTTCCTATTGGAGGAGTTGGTATCTCAATGTTAGAGTCCATGCTCTGTATGTATGATGTCCTGGGTTCCTATTGGAGGAGTTGGTATCTCAGTGGTAGAGTACATGCTCTGTATATATGATGTCCTGGGTTCCTATTGGAGGAGTTGCTATCTCAGTGTTAGAGTGCATGCTCTGTATATATGATGTCCTGGGTTCCTATTGGAGGAGTTGGTGTATCTCAGTGGTAGAGTGCATGCTCTGTATGTATGATGTCCTGGGTTCCTATTGGAGGAGTTGCTATCTCAGTGGTAGAGTGCATGTTCTGTATATATGATGTCCTGGGTTCCTTCTGGAGGAGTTGCTATCTCAGTGGTAGAGTGCATGTTCTGTATATATGATGTCCTGGGTTCCTTCTGGAGGAGTTGCTATCTCAGTGTTAGAGTGCATGCACTGTATGTATGATGTCCTGGGTTCCTATTGGAGGAGTTGGTATCTCAGTGGTTGAGTGCATGTTCTGTATATATGATGTCCTGGGTTCCTTTTGGAGGAGTTGCTATCTCAGTGTTAGAGTGCATGCACTGTATGTATGATGTCCTGGGTTCCTTCTGGAGGAGTTGCTATCTCAGTGGTAGAGTGCATGCTCTGTATGTATGATGTCCTGGGTTCCTATTGGAGGAGTTGGTATCTCAGTGGTTGAGTGCATGTTCTGTATATATGATGTCCTGGGTTCCTATTGGAGGAGTTGCTATCTCAGTGGTAGAGTGCATGTTCTGTATATATGATGTCCTGGGTTCCTTCTGGAGGAGTTGCTATCTCAGTGTTAGAGTGCATGCACTGTATGTATGATGTCCTGGGTTCCTATTGGAGGAGTTGGTATCTCAGTGGTTGAGTGCATGTTCTGTATGTATGATGTCCTGGGTTCCTATTGGAGGAGTTGGTATCTCAGTGGTAGAGTGCATGTTCTGTATATATGATGTCCTGGGTTCCTATTGGAGGAGTTGGTATCTCACTGGTAGAGTGCATGCTCTGTATATATGATGTCTATTCCCAGCTTCTGGAATTTTGAGAGAAGAGAAATCTGTCCATTTTCATTTGATTGAGTTTCATTCTGACTATCTTTATTTAGAATTAAGGGCAATTCTGACACCTAAATATTTTTTTTAATTTCAGAAATGTAAAAGATTGCCACTTTATGATAAGGGTACGGTTATATTATTAATGAATATATTATTGAATTAATGACTTATAGATGCATTAACTAGGTGTGCATGTGTTAATAAACACATTAACTAATGATGAGTTAACTGTTGAAACACACATCAATAAATATTAATGAATACATTAAATATTGTGTAAACCACATGTTATTAATTACGTTATTAACTTATTAAATGAATGCATCTACAAACAATGAACTTTGTGTGGATGTGTTAATAAACATGTTAACAAATGAATAGGGAACGAATGAAAGACGTATAAAAACCATGAATGAATACATTAATATATTGAAATCCAAACATGTACGGATGCAAATTAGGTTTGTTTGCATGGGTTATTAAACATGAATATATGTCTAGTTCACTGTTGTATGTTTTCTCTAGAGGTTTTATCTCTTCTTTGATACGGATTGACATTAAAAGGCGCTTGTTTTTAATTGCCATTACAATTTACACACTGATATTTTTCTTCCCAGCTGTGTAGTGGATGAGATGGATTTCTCAGTTATGGAGCTCGACGAAGCTTTGAGGAAGTTCCAAGCTCACATTAGAGTCCAAGGAGAGGCCCAGAAGGTGGAGAGACTCATAGAGGCTTATAGGTGAGAGAGCTACATACATGTAGAGGCCCCAGAAGGTGGAGAGACTCATCGAGGCTTATAGGTGAGAGAGCTACATACACGTAGAGGCCCCAGAAGGTGGAGAGACTAATAGAGGCTTATATGTGAGAGAGCTACATACATGTAGAGGCCCCAGAAGGTGGAGAGACTCATAGAGGCGTATAGGTGTGAGAGCTACATACATGTAGAGGCCCCAGAAGGTGGAGAGACTCATAGAGGCTTATATGTGAGAGAGCTACATACATGTAGAGGCCCCAGAAAGTGGAGAGACTCATAGAGGCTTATAGGTGAGAGAGCTACATACATGTAGAGGCCCCAGAAGGTGGAGAGACTTATAGAGGTGTATAGGTGAGAGAGCTACATACATGTAGAGGCCCCAGAAAGTGGAGAGACTCATAGAGGCTTATAGGTGAGAGAGCTACATACATGTAGAGGCCCCAGAAGGTGGAGAGACTCATAGAGGTGTATAGGTGAGAGAGCTACATACATGTAGAGGCCCCAGAAGGTGGAGAGACTCATAGAGGCTCATAGGTAAGAGCTACATACATGTAGAGTCCCCAGAAGGTGGAGAGACTCATAGAGGCTCATAGGTGAGAGAGCTACATATATATAGAGGCCCCAGAAGGTGGAGAGACTCATAGAGGCTTATAGGTAAGAGAGCTACATACATGTAGAGGCCCCAGAAGGTGGAGAGACTCATAGAGGCGTATAGGTGAGAGAGCTACATACATATAGAGGCCCCAGAAGGTGGAGAGACTCATAGAGGCTCATAGGTGAGAGAGCTACATACATGTAGAGGCCCCAGAAGGTGGAGAGACTCATAGAGGCTTATATGTGAGAGAGCTACATACATGTAGAGGACCCAGAAAGTGGAGAGACTGATAGAGGCTTATAGGTGAGAGAGCTACATACATGTAGAGGCCCCAGAAGGTGGAGAGACTCATAGAGGCTCATAGGTAAGAGCTACATACATGTAGAGTCCCCAGAAGGTGGAGAGACTCATAGAGGCTCATAGGTGAGAGAGCTACATACATGTAGAGGCCCCAGAAGGTGGAGAGACTCATAGAGGCTCATAGGTGAGAGAGCTACATATATATAGAGGCCCCAGAAGGTGGAGAGACTCATAGAGGCTTATAGGTAAGAGAGCTACATACATGTAGAGGCCCCAGAAGGTGGAGAGACTCATAGAGGCGTATAGGTGAGAGAGCTACATACATATAGAGGCCCCAGAAGGTGGAGAGACTCATAGAGGCTCATAGGTGAGAGAGCTACATACATGTAGAGGCCCCAGAAGGTGGAGAGACTCATAGAGGCTTATATGTGAGAGAGCTACATACATGTAGAGGACCCAGAAAGTGGAGAGACTGATAGAGGCTTATAGGTGAGAGAGCTACATACATGTAGAGGCCCCAGAAGGTGGAGAGACTCATAGAGGCTCATAGGTAAGAGCTACATACATGTAGAGTCCCCAGAAGGTGGAGAGACTCATAGAGGCTCATAGGTGAGAGAGCTACATACATGTAGAGGCCCCAGAAGGTGGAGAGACTCATAGAGGCTTATAGGTAAGAGAGCTACATACATGTAGAGGCCCCAGAAGGTGGAGAGACTCATAGAGGCTTATAGGTGAGAGAGCTACATACATGTAGAGGCCCCAGAAGGTGGAGAGACTCATAGAGGCTCATAGGTGAGAGAGCTACATACATGTAGAGGCCCCAGAAGGTGGAGAGACTCATAGAAGCTCATAGGTGAGAGAGCTACATACATGTAGAGGCCCCAGAAGGTGGAGAGACTCATAGAATACTGTGTTCTCTCTCCAGTCAGCGGTACTGTTTGTACTCTAACACTATGCTCTCTCTCCATTCAGCGGTACTGTTTGTACTCTAACACTGTGTTCTCTCTCCAGTCAGCGGTACTGTTTGTACTCTAACACTATGTTCTCTGTCCAGTCAGCGGTACTGTTTGTACTCTAACACTATGTTCTCTCTCCAGTCAGCGGTACTGTTTGTACTCTAACACTGTGTTCTCTCTCCAGCCAGCGGTACTGTTTGTACTCTAACACTGTGTTCTCTCTCCAGTCAGCGGTACTGTTTGTACTCTAACACTATGTTCTCTCTCCAGTCAGCGGTACTGTTTGTACTCTAACACTGTGTTCTCTCTCCAGTCAGCGGTACTGTTTGTACTCTAACACTATGTTCTCTCTCCAGTCAGCGGTACTGTTTGTACTCTAACACTATGTTCTTTCTCCAGTCAGCGGTACTGTTTGTACTCTAACACTATGTTCTCTCTCCAGCCAGCGGTACTGTTTGTACTCTAACACTATGTTCTCTCTCCAGTCAGCGGTACTGTTTGTACTCTAACACTATGTTCTCTCTTCAGCCAGCGGTACTGTTTGATCTCTAACACCATGTTCTCTCTCCAGCCAGTGGTACTGTTTGTACTCTAACACTATGTTCTCTCTCCAGCCAGTGGTACTGTTTGTACTCTAACACTATGTTCTCTCTCCAGTCAGCGGTACTGTTTGTACTCTAACACTATGTTCTCTCTCCAGTCAGCGGTACTGTTTGTACTCTAACACTATGTTCTCTCTCCAGCCAGCAGTACTGTTTGATCTCTTACACCAAATTCTCTCTCCAGTCAGCGGTACTGTATCTGCAACCCTGGCGTGGTACGTCAGTTCCGCAACCCTGATACCATCTTCATCCTGGCCTTTGCAATCATTCTCCTAAACACAGACATGTACTCTCCTAACGTCAAACCAGAGAGGAAGATGAAGCTGGAAGACTTTATCAAGAACCTCAGAGGTACGGTATAGAACCAGTATGTTCACATTCCTTACCTAAAACCGTATTGACCTTCTGTCTGCTGTGTATTCAGACCAGGACTAGACCTCAGCCACTTCTGTCTGCTGTGTGATTAGATATGACTAGACCTCAGCCCCTTCTGTCTGCTGTGTGATCAGACCAGGACTAGACCTCAGCCCCTTCCGTCTGCTGTGTGATCAGACCAGGACTAGACCTCAGCCCCTTCTGTCTGCTGTGTGATCAGACCAGGACTAGACCTCAGCCCCTTCCGTCTGCTGTGTGATCAGACCAGGACTAGACCTCAGCCCCTTCCGTCTGCTGTGTGATCAGACCAGGACTAGACCTCAGCCCCTTCTGTCTGCTGTGTGATCAGACCAGGACTAGACCTCAGCCCCTTATGGCTGATGTGTATTCAGACCAGGACTAGACCTCAGACCTCTGTCTGTCTATAAGGTTCCTGTCTGTCTATAAGGTTCCTGTCTGTCTATAAGGTACCTGTCATGTCTGGTTTATTGGGTCATGTCTGGTTTATTGGGTCATGTCTGAGCAGTGAAACTAAAGCCAAAGCAGATGTTTCTCCAAATAAATTGACATGTGATTGATTAAACCCTGAACAAAGCAGAAAATGTCGTCATTATCAACATGTTTTCATGCTTCCTTAAAGTCTTGGAGATTTGTATCATTGTGAAAATTGTCTTAGGGTTTTTATGGTGAAGAACATCCCAGTGAGATGCTGGCAGGGTCAGAGGTCAGGGTTAGAGGTCAGGGTTAGAGGTCAGGGTTAGAGGGCAGGGTTAGGATCAGGGTTAAAGGACAGGGTTAGAGTCAGGGTTAGAGTCAGGGTTGGGGTCAGGGTTAGGGTTAGGGTCAGGGTTAGAGGACAGGGTGAGGGTTAGGGTCAGGTTTAGAGGACAGGATTAGAGGACTGGGTTAGGGTTAGAGGGCAGGATTAGAGGACAGGGTTAGAGGTCAGGGTTAGAGGTTTGGGTTAGGGTTAGGGTCAGGGTTAGAGGACTGGGTTAGAGGACAGGGTTAGGGTCAGGGTTAGGGTCAGGGTTAGGGTCAGGGTTAGAGAACTGGGTTAGAGGACAGGGGTAATACGTTGGGGTTAGATGTAACATTGGGTTAATTGACTCTAGGTGTTGATGACGGTGTGGAAATCCCCAGGGAGATGCTGGCAGGGATCTATGAGAGGATCAGGAAGAAAGAGCTGAAGACCAATGAGGATCATGTATCTCAAGTCCAGAAGGTGGAGAAGCTCATAGTTGGAAAGAAACCGGTAAGTCATATTTATAAAAGTAGTATATTTATTCTCAACCTAGGCTTGCAGAAACATATTGGGCCATATTCTTCAATGTTTTCTTAAGTTATTTCTTAAATTTGTTCCAAAGAAAGGTCCTAAGAAAAGTCTTACTCAAATTCACGAACGTGTTCTTAAATGGCGTATTTGTTCGTACCTACGTTCCTATAATGATGAATACCACGTCTTCGTAAATTCAAAGCGCGTGTCCGTTGTTCCTAATTAGCATAGGTAAACGTCCCGGTATTTCCCATAAAAGGTCATTAAACTGCAGGGCGGAGTGGAAAGTCATCGTAAAAACGTGGAGAATGCAAAAATTCCTAAACCAACATGTATAGACAGTATATAGAGGATCAGACGCCAAAAGAACAAATTACTTCTGTAGTTCAGAAGTGGAAATATTTCTGCAATAAGTGAACAGGCAAAAATATGTAATATTTAGCAGCGTCAGTATAGTGGTTGCAAAATCAAATACAAAAAGGATGCATGGAATTTAATAATTCGTTCTGTGAACGCTGTGTCAGGGGGGGGCGAACCACATAAAAATGACATAAAAAATAAATGGTTTGACATGAAGTTTGAGGCAAAAAAAGGATTGCCAAACACAAACGAGAGATGCTGACGACAAGAAGGGGTAAGGCTTGCACTGTCCTTAAGCTGGACCGATGCATCGGGGAACGGAATTAGAGCTGCAGATCTTTGCCCTAACCCGGTTCGGGCTCGTTCTCTTGCGCTCCGGATTGCGCGGTGAATGAGTGATCAGGTGATGTGTTTCATTTAGCGAATGGATGCTGAGGAGGTGAAACACAGGCAGGACTGTGGCCCATACATTTGGTTGCACCGGCCAAAAGATTAAAATCTCACTTTTAATGAAGAAAACGATCCGGTTATGCCGAATGCAAAAAAATTGACAGTCTCTTAAAATATGACAGCAAAATGACCGGGTTCGGCCTTCGGGCTTTTAAAAACTGTCCGGCTCAGGTCGAATTCTGTCGGGCCGGGTCGAGTCTCACTTTTTATGCCCAATTACAGCTCTAATCGGAATGACCGCAATCTCGGGGGTGCCATCCACAGAAAAGCGTTAATATATGCAAATATTTGAAATAATTGAATATTATTTATAATGTTATTCTTCATAATATTTAAATCAATGTACAATTGATGAAAACGCAGAGACTAATGATTTGTCACGAAAATGTCAGCGCGCAAATCTGCATAAGAGTGCTTTTCACTGTTTCAGTACAGTATCTTATCTCTGTTTCAGTACAGTATCTTATCTCTGTTTCAGTACAGTATCTTATCTCTGTTTCAGTACAGTATCTTATCTCTGTTTCAGTACAGTATCTTATCTCTGTTTCAGTACAGTATCTTATCTCTGTTTCAGTACAGTATCTTATCTCTGTTTCAGTACAGTATCTTATCTCTGTTTCAGTACAGTATCTTATCTCTGTTTCAGTACAGTATCTTATCTCTGTTTCAGTACAGTATCTTATCTCTGTTTCAGTACAGTATCTTATCTCTGTTTCAGTACAGTATCTTATCTGTGTTTCAGTACAGTATCTTATCTCTGTTTCAGTACAGTATCTTATCTCTGTTTCAGTACAGTATCTTCTTCTTGTTTCAGTTGTTTCTGTTTATCCTTTTGATACGTGAATCTTGCATGAAAATGTGTTGGATTGATAGAAACCTCTATATAACAGAGTTGAGAAAATACATGTTATACATGATTTCATCAATAGTTTTATTTAGCGTGTAATTACACAAATCAACCACCCAGTGTGGTCAATAGTGTGAATTAAGTTGATGATTTTTCCATTATGTACCACTGGGCTGTATTTCAGTAGTGATTGTTAGCATTTTTCCGTTGCCATTAGACCAGTCACTTTTTCTTTCTGCCTTTCTCTCCCCCTTTCTCCCATCCCAGATTGGGTCGCTGCACCACGGACTGGGTTGTGTTCTGTCACTGCCCCATCGCAGGCTGGTTTGTTATTGTCGGCTGTTTGAGGTCACAGACCCGAACAAGCCTCAGAAACTGGGTCTGCACCAGAGAGAGATCTTCCTATTTAATGACCTTCTGGTGGTATGTAGGAGAACTGTCATTTTGGCCCATGGTCAAGTCACTATGTGTCTTTGTGATTTGTAAATTGGTTGTAATCTACGAGCTCTCTGCAACAACCATCTAGGATCTAAAGGAGCAGATGTTGTCATTCAGTCTGAACCCTGTCTGTCCCTGTTTCTGTGTGTCACTGTCTGTCTCTGTCTCTGTCTGTCCCTGTCTGTCTCTGTCTCTGTCTGTCCCTGTCTGTCTGTGTCTCTGTCTGTCTCTGTCTATCCCTGTCTGTCCATGTCTGTCTCTGTCTGTCTCTGTCTGTCACTGTCTGTCCCTGTCTGTCTCTGTCTGTCTCTGTCTGTCTCTGTCTGTCACTGTCTGTCCCTGTCTGTCTCTGTCTGTCTCTGTCTGTCGATGTCTGTCCCTGTCTGTCCCTGTCTGTCTCTGTCTGTCCCTGACTGTCTCTGTCTGTCCCTGTTTGTCTCTGTCCCCGTCTGTCCCTGTCTGTCTCTGTCCCTGTCTGTCCCTGTCTGTCTCTGTCCCTGTCTGTCCCTGTCTGTCTCTTTCCCTGTCTGTCCCTGTCTGTCTCTGTCCCTGTCTGTCCCTGTCTCTGTCTGTCTCTGTTTGTCCCTCATCAGGTGACTAAAATCTTCCAGAAGAAGAAGAACTCTGTTACTTACAGCTTCCGCCAGTCCTTCTCCCTGTATGGCATGCAGGTTCTGCTGTTTGACAACCAGTGTGAGTAGGGATATCTACTGATGTTAGAGAGATATCCTGTAGTGTGAGATGTGCTAATATTAGAGATATCCTGTAGTGTGAGATGTGCTAATATTAGAGATATCCTGTAGTGTGAGATGTGCTAATATTAGAGAGATATCCTGTAGTGTGAGATGTGCTAATATTAGAGATATCCTGTAGTGTGAGATGTGCTAATATTAGAGATATCCTGTAGTGTGAGATGTGCTAATATTAGAGATATCCTGTAGTGTGAGATGTGCTAATATTAGAGATATCCTGTAGTGTGAGATGTGCTAATATTAGAGAGATATCCTGTAGTGTGAGATGTGCTAATATTAGAGATATACTGTAGTGTGAGATGTGCTAATATTAGAGAGATATCCTGTAGTGTGAGATGTGCTAATATTAGAGATATACTGTAGTGTGAGATGTGCTAATATTAGAGATATACTGTAGTGTCAGATGTGCTAATATTAGAGATATACTGTAGTGTGAGATGTGCTAATATTAGAGAGATCCTGTAGTGTGAGATGTGATAATATTAGAGATGTGCTAATATTAGAGATATACTGTAGTGTGATATGTGCTAATATTAGAGAGATATCCTGTAGTGTGAGATGTGCTAATATTAGAGATATCCTGTAGTGTGAGATGTGCTAATATTAGAGATATCCTCTAGTGTGAGATGTGCTAATATTAGATACTGTAGTCTGAGATGTGCTAATATTAGATACTGTAGTGTCAGATGTGCTAATATTAGATACTGTAGTCTGAGATGTGCTAATATTAGATACTGTAGTCTGAGATGTGCTAATATTAGAGATATACTGTAGTCTGAGATGTGCTAATATTAGATACTGTAGTGTCAGATGTGCTAATATTAGATACTGTAGTCTGAGATGTGCTAATATTAGATACTGTAGTCTGAGATGTGCTAATATTAGAGATATACTGTAGTCTGAGATGTGCTAATATTAGATACTGTAGTCTGAGATGTGCTAATATTAGATACTGTAGTCTGAGATGTGCTAATATTAGATACTGTAGTCTGAGATGTGCTAATATTAGATACTGTAGTCTGAGATGTGCTAATATTAGATACTGTAGTCTGAGATGTGCTAATATTAGAGATATACTGTAGTCTGAGATGTGCTAATATTAGATACTGTAGTCTGAGATGTGCTAATATTAGATACTGTAGTCTGAGATGTGCTAATATTAGATACTGTAGTCTGAGATGTGCTAATATTAGATACTGTAGTCTGAGATGTGCTAATATTAGATACTGTAGTCTGAGATGTGCTAATATTAGATACTGTAGTCTGAGATGTGCTAATATTAGATACTGTAGTCTGAGATGTGCTAATATTAGAGATATACTGTAGTCTGAGATGTGCTAATATTAGATACTGTAGTCTGAGATGTGCTAATATTAGATACTGTAGTCTGAGATGTGCTAATATTAGATACTGTAGTCTGAGATGTGCTAATATTAGATACTGTAGTCTGAGATGTGCTAATATTAGATACTGTAGTCTGAGATGTGCTAATATTAGATACTGTAGTCTGAGATGTGCTAATATTAGATACTGTAGTCTGAGATGTGCTAATATTAGAGATATACTGTAGTCTGAGATGTGCTAATATTAGATACTGTAGTCTGAGATGTGCTAATATTAGATACTGTAGTCTGAGATGTGCTAATATTAGATACTGTAGTCTGAGATGTGCTAATATTAGATACTGTAGTCTGAGATGTGCTAATATTAGATACTGTAGTCTGAGATGTGCTAATATTAGATACTGTAGTCTGAGATGTGCTAATATTAGATACTGTAGTCTGAGATGTGCTAATATTAGATACTGTAGTCTGAGATGTGCTAATATTAGATACTGTAGTCTGAGATGTGCTAATATTAGATACTGTAGTCTGAGATGTGCTGGTTTTAATATAATTTTAATGGTTTTTTGATCATTCCTTAGATTATCCCAATGGTGTGCTGTTGACATCAGCTGTTCCAGGAGCAGATATCAAGGTTCTAATAAACTTCAATGCCCCAAACCCTCAAGACCGAAAGAAGTTTACTGACGACCTGAGAGAATCCATTGCTGAGGTCCAAGAGATGGAGAAATATCGCATAGAATGTTAGTGTTTAGTGTCTCTTTATCTTCAACCCTGAGCAGGATTCCAGAAGAAAAAAAAACGTCCAATCAACTGAGCTGGAAAACACATAACGTTTGTTAATCAGAACTGAGGTCTAACTGATAGGTCCCACAGCCAATCACAGAACTGAGGTCTAACTGATAGGTCCCACAGCCAATCACAGAACTGAGGTCTAACTGATAGGTCCCACAGCCAATCACAGAACTGAGGTCTAACTGATAGGTCCCACAGCCAATCACAACACTGTTACCTAATCTGTGTGTTCTCTCATAGCGGAGCTGGAGAAGCAGAAGGGTATGGTTCGTCCCAGCCTATCACAGAGCTCAGTGCTGAAGAAGGACTCTGGAAATGGCCAACTGGGAGGCGGTAGCCTTGATGACAGCTACGCCATAGGGGAGGGGCTGAAAAGGAGCACGCTCAGCAGCTCACTACGAGACCTGTCAGACACAGGTGAGCAGTTTGTATCGGGGATCAAATGGCCTAAAGGGGTAAAGGGGTACTATTGATCACTCACCTGGTTAGATTAGACTGGTAGGACACTCACCTGGTTAGATTAGACTGGTAGGACACTCACCTGGTTAGATTAGACTGGTAGGACACTCACCTGTCTGCTGGTTAGATTAGACTGGTAGGACACTCACCTGGTTAGATTAGACTGGTAGGACACTCACCTGGTTAGATTAGACTGGTAGGACACTCACCTGTCTGCTGGTTAGATTAGACTGGTAGGACACTCACCTGGTTAGATTAGACTGGTAGGACACTCACCTGGTTAGATTAGACTGGTAGGACACTCACCTGCCTGCTGGTTAGATTAGACTGGTAGGACACTCACCTGCCTGCTGGTTAGATTAGACTGGTAGGACACTCACCTGTCTGCTGGTTAGATTAGACTGGTAGGACACTCACCTGCCTGCTGGTTAGATTAGACTGGTAGGACACTCACCTGCCTGCTGGTTAGATTAGACTGGTAGGACACTCACCTGTCTGCTGGTTAGATTAGACTGGTAGGACACTCACCTGTCTGCTGGTTAGATTAGACTGGTAGGACACTCACCTGTCTGCTGGTTAGATTAGACTGGTAGGACACTCACCTGCCTGCTGGTTAGATTAGACTGGTAGGACACTCACCTGCCTGCTGGTTAGATTAGACTGGTAGGACACTCACCTGTCTGCTGGTTAGATTAGACTGGTAGGACACTCACCTGTCTGCTGGTTAGATTAGACTGGTAGGACACTCACCTGTCTGCTGGTTAGATTAGACTGGTAGGACACTCACCTGTCTGCTGGTTAGATTAGACTGGTAGGACACTCACCTGTCTGCTGGTTAGATTAGACTGGTAGGACACTCACCTGTCTGCTGGTTAGATTAGACTGGTAGGACACTCACATGTCTGCTGGTTAGATTAGACTGGTAGGACACTCACCTGTCTGCTGGTTAGATTAGACTGGTAGGACACTCACCTGTCTGCTGGTTAGATTAGACTGGTAGGACACTCACCTGTCTGCTGGTTAGATTAGACTGGTAGGACACTCACCTGTCTGCTGGTTAGATTAGACTGGTAGGACACTCACCTGCCTGCTGGTTAGATTAGACTGGTAGGACACTCACCTGCCTGCTGGTTAGATTAGACTGGTAGGACACTCACCTGTCTGCTGGTTAGATTAGACTGGTAGGACACTCACCTGTCTGCTGGTTAGATTAGACTGGTAGGACACTCACCTGTCTGCTGGTTAGATTAGACTGGTAGGACACTCACCTGTCTGCTGGTTAGATTAGACTGGTAGGACACTCACCTGTCTGCTGGTTAGATTAGACTGGTAGGACACTCACCTGTCTGCTGGTTAGATTAGACTGGTAGGACACTCACATGTCTGCTGGTTAGATTAGACTGGTAGGACACTCACCTGTCTGCTGGTTAGATTAGACTGGTAGGACACTCACCTGTCTGCTGGTTAGATTAGACTGGTAGGACACTCACCTGTCTGCTGGTTAGATTAGACTGGTAGGACACTCACCTGTCTGCTGGTTAGATTAGACTGGTAGGACACTCACCTGCCTGCTGGTTAGATTAGACTGGTAGGACACTCACCTGTCTGCTGGTTAGATTAGACTGGTAGGACACTCACCTGTCTGCTGGTTAGATTAGACTGGTAGGACACTCACCTGTCTGCTGGTTAGATTAGACTGGTAGGACACTCACCTGTCTGCTGGTTAGATTAGACTGGTAGGACACTCACCTGTCTGCTGGTTAGATTAGACTGGTAGGACACACGCTGAACACCAGGTGTGCTGGTTAACTAGTAGCTGAACACCAGGTGTGCTGGTTAACTAGTAGCTGAACACCAGGTGTGCTGGTTAACTAGTAGCTGAACACCAGGTGTGCTGGTTAACTAGTCGCTGAACACCAGGTGTGCTGGTTAACTAGTAGCTGTTCACCAGGTGTGCTGGTTAACTAGTAGCTGTTCACCAGGTGTGCTGGTTAACTAGTAGCTTTACACCAGGTGTGCTTGTTAACTAGTAGCTGTTCACCAGGTGTGCTTGTTAACTAGTAGCTGTACACCAGGTGTGCTGGTTAACTAGTCGCTGAACACCAGGTGTGCTGGTTAACTAGTAGCTGTACACCAGGTGTGCTGGTTAACTAGTAGCTGTACACCAGGTGTGCTGGTTAACTAGTAGCTGAACACCAGGTGTGCTGGTTAACTAGTAGCTGAACACCAGGTGTGCTGGTTAACTAGTAGCTGAACACCAGGTGTGCTGGTTAGCTAGTAGCTGTTCACCAGGTGTGCTGGTTAACTAGTAGCTGTACACCAGGTGTGCTGGTTAACTAGTCGCTGAACACCAGGTGTGCTGGTTAACTAGTAGCTGTTCACCAGGTGTGCTGGTTAACTAGTAGCTGTTTACCAGGTGTGCTGGTTAACTAGTAGCTGTTCACCAGGTGTGCTGGTTAACTAGTAGCTGTACACCAGGTGTGCTGGTTAACTAGTCGCTGAACACCAGGTGTGCTGGTTAACTAGTAGCTGTTCACCAGGTGTGCTGGTTAACTAGTAGCTGTTTACCAGGTGTGCTGGTTAACTAGTCGCTGAACACCAGGTGTGCTGGTTAACTAGTAGCTGTACACCAGGTGTGCTGGTTAACTAGTAGCTGTACACCAGGTGTGCTAGTTAAATAGTAGCTGAACAACAGGTGTGCTGGTTAACTAGTAGCTGTTCACAAGGTGTGCTGGTTAATTCAGACAGATATTATCTTGTTGTATTGTATCTGTCTCTGGTTCTAACCTGTCCTGTGACTTCAGGGAAACGTGGCCGTCGCAGCAGTGCTGGATCACTAGACAGCAATATGGAAGTAAGTAGGAGGACTCTGGTCTAAAACTGGTCTTTTTGTCTGGCTGCTTCTGTGGCATGCACACTAAAATAAAACTGCATTTGATCGTTAGTTTTCTAACCTTAAACACTGGTCTGTTTGTCTGGCTGCTTCTGTGGCAAGCACACTAAAATAAAACTGCATTTGATCGTTAGTTTTCTAACCTTAAACACTGGTCTTTTTGTCTGGCTGCTTCTGTGGCATGCACACTAAAATAAAACTGCATTTGATCGTTAGTTTTCTAACCTTAAACACTGGTCTGTTTGTCTGGCTGCTTCTGTGGCAAGCACACTAAAATAAAACTGCATTTGATCGTTTGTTTTCTAACCTTAAACACTGGTCTTTTTGTCTGGCTGCTTCTGTGGCATGCACACTAAAATAAAACTGCATTTGATCGTTAGTTTTCTAACCTTAAACACTGGTCTGTTTGTCTGGCTGCTTCTGTGGCAAGCACACTAAAATAAAACTGCATTTGATCGTTAGTTTTCTAACCTTAAACACTGGTCTGTTTGTCTGGCTGCTTCTGTGGCAAGCACACTAAAATAAAACTGCATTTGATCGTTTGTTTTCTAACCTTAAACACTGGTCTTTTTGTCTGGCTGCTTCTGTGGCATGCACACTAAAATAAAACTGCATTTGATCGTTAGTTTTCTAACCTTAAACACTGGTCTGTTTGTCTGGCTGCTTCTGTGGCAAGCACACTAAAATAAAACTGCATTTGATCGTTTGTTTTCTAACCTTAAACACTGGTCTGTTTGTCTAGCTGCTTCTGTGGCATGCACACTAACATGGAACTGGATTTGATCGTTTGTTTTCTTGTTTCATTTAACAGTTAATTTTTCGGGTTGTTTTATTCAATGCACTATTGGTTCTTGTTTCTGTCGTGTGATCTACATAGATTTTTCTTCCTGACTTCAGGAAAACAGAATGTTGATGAGGTCTGCCTGTTTGCCTGAACACATATAATATGGAGCTGACTGTCTGCTGAATATGGAGCTGACTGTCTGCTGAATATGGAGTGAAGTGATATGTTTGATTGTGTTCCTAATGAAGTAACGCAGGTTGAATTGTCTTTCCACAGGGCTCCATCATTAGTTATCACAGCCCCCACCTCAGACGCAGAGTGATGATGTCATCACGAGACAGAGGATATTCCATCCCCTCCTCTTCCTCTTTGCTCGGCTCTCTGTTTGGCACCAAGCGGGGGAAGTCTCCGTCTCCCTCCCTGTCTCCCTCCCTGTCTCCCTCCCTGTCCCCCTCCCTGTCTCCCTCCCTGTCCCCCCAGCACCCCACTCTAATCTCCCACACCCCCCACTCATCCAAACTCCACCACACCACCCAGAGTGAGCTTCACCACGGGGCTCAGTTCTGTCATGTTCCGGTCCAGCAGAACCCTCCCCCCTACCACCACCTCCACCACTACCACCCCCCAACACACGTCCCGCCCCCGCTACACCAGTACCACCCTCCCCCTGGCACCTCCCACCCTCATCCCCAGCACCACGCCCCCCACCCACCACACCAACACCCCCAGGAACCAACCCTGCCCCTCCCCCTTCCACCAAGCCCAAACACAGCGGCATCAGCACTGTGGTCTAAAGACACACAGACACACACACAGGCACACACACAGACACACACACAGACACACAAACACACACCCACAGACACACACACCCACAGACACACACACACACACACAGACACACACACAGACACACAAACACACACCCACAGACACACACACCCACAGACACACACACAGACACACAGACACACACACAGACACAGACACAAACACACAGACACACACACACAGACACACACACACAGACACACACACACACGGATACACACACGGACACACACACACATACACAGACACACACAAACAGACACACACACACACGGATACACACACGGATACACACACACACGGATACACACACGGATACACACACACACAGATACATACTCACATACACACACACACACCGAGATACACACACAAAACAAATACAGACACAAAACACACTGACACACGGCTCTAACAGATGGCAGATGGATGACAGATGGATGATGGGCGGTCATGATGATCCTCTTTCATTCTTACCACACCATCATTGGTTAGGCTGAACTCCCAGCTCTGGATTCCACCAGCTGGGTAGCATTGTTGTTTGGACTGAATCAGGAGCTCCTCACCAGACGTATACAACTGTCTTATAACACACAACCCACCTCCCTCCAGTCTCTCAGAACCACAGCAATGGAGCAACAGCACAACACTGTTTTACTCCACCCTGGTCAGATCAAATAGAGCACTGTTTTACTCCACCCTGGTCAGATCAAATAGAGCACTGTATTACACCACCCTGGTCAGATCAAATAGAGCACTGTTTTACTCCACCCTGGTCAGATCAAATAGAGCACTGTATTACACCACCCTGGTCAGATCAAATAGAGCACTGTATTACACCACCCTGGTCAGATCAAATAGAGCACTGTATTACACCACCCTGGTCAGATCAAATAGAGCACTGTTTTACTCCACCCTGGTCAGATCAAATAGAGCACTGTTTTACACCACCCTGGTCAGATCAAATAGAGCACTGTTTTACTCCACCCTGGTCAGATCAAATAGAGCACTGTTTTACACCACCCTGGTCAGATCAAATAGAGCACTGTTTTACACCACCCTGGTCAGATCAAATAGAGCACTGTTTTACTCCACCCTGGTCAGATCAAATAGAGCACTGTATTACACCACCCTGGTCAGATCAAATAGAGCACTGTATTACACCACCCTGGTCAGATCAAATAGAGCACTGTATTACACCACCCTGGTCAGATCAAATAGAGCACTGTATTACTCCACCCTGGTCAGATCAAATAGAGCACTGTTTTACACCACCCTGGTCAGATCAAATAGAGCACTGTTTTACCCCACCCTGGTCAGATCAAATAGAGCACTGTTTTACACCACCCTGGTCAGATCAAATAGAGCACTGTATTACACCACCCTGGTCAGATCAAATAGAGCACTGTATTACACCACCCTGGTCAGATCAAATAGAGCACTGTATTACACCACCCTGGTCAGATCAAATAGAGCACTGTATTACACCACCCTGGTCAGATCAAATAGAGCACTGTTTTACTCCACCCTGGTCAGATCAAATAGAGCACTGTTTTACTCCACCCTGGTCAGATCAAATAGAGCATTGTTTTACTCCACCCTGGTCAGATCAAATAGAGCATTGTTTTACTCCACCCTGGTCAGATCAAATAGAGCACTGTTTTACACCACCCTGGTCAGATCAAATAGAGCACTGTATTACACCACCCTGGTCAGATCAAATAGAGCACTGTATTACACCACCCTGGTCAGATCAAATAGAGCACTGTTTTACTCCACCCTGGTCAGATCAAATAGAGCACTGTTTTACTCCACCTTGGTCAGATCAAATAGAGCACTGTTTTACACCACCCTGGTCAGATCAAATAGAGCACTGTTTTACACCACCCTGGTCAGATCAAATAGAGCACTGTTTTACACCACCCTGGTCAGATCAAATAGAGCACTGTTTTACTCCACCCTGGTCAGATCAAATAGAGCACTGTTTTACACTGCCCCGGTCAGATCAAATAGAGCACTGTTTTACACCACCCTGATCAGATCAAATAGAGCACTGTTTTACTGCACCCTGGTCAGATCAAATAGAGCATTGTTTTACACCACCCCGGTCAGATCAAATAGAGCATTGTTTTACACCACCCTGGTCAGTTCAAATAGAGCACTGTTTTACACCACCCTGGTCAGATCAAATAGAGCACTGTTTTACTCCACCCTGGTCAGATCAAATAGAGCACTGTTTTACTCCACCCCGGTCAGATCAAATAGAGCACTGTTTTACACCACCCTTGTCAGATCAAATAGAGCACTGTTTTACACCACCCTGGTCAGATCAAATAGAGCACTGTTTTACACCACCCTGGTCAGATCAAATAGAGCACTGTTTTACACCACCCTGGTCAGATCAAATAGAGCACTGTTTTACACCACCCTGGTCAGATCAAATAGAGCACTGTTTTACACCACCCTGGTCAGATCAAATAGAGCACTGTTTTACTCCACCCTGGTCAAATAAAATAGAGCACTGTTTTTCACCACCCTACAGCTGGTCATTACAACTAGTGGTAACTCAAGCACACAATGTATCTTGACAGTAACATCTACAATGTTTGTAGAATAATGTTACCTAGAACCTTAAACAGTACTGGGTTCTGACTCAGGGAGGGTCTACAGGCCTAGTCAGAGCTTCTTGATGTTCCAGTTTAATAATGTAGCATAGTTGTAGCGGTAGATTTATGTCCAACATGATATATGTTACAGAAGCCGACAGAAAGAAATGTGCCAATTCTTCTAGAATTTTCTAATGTAGTCACCTTGTTTTGTGTGTAGTGCTATGTGCATATAACAGTATGTAACCAGAATACTCTAAGAACTATTATCATGGCTGTTAACCAGAACACGGTTTTAAAAGGCCTCTGCATCTGGTTCTAACAGGATAAGATCTGGTTCTGACAGGATAAGATCTGGTTCAGATCTGGTTCTGACAGGATAAGATCTGGTTCTGACAGGATAAGATCTGGTTCTGACAGGATAAGATCTGGTTCTGACAGGATCAGATCTGGTTCTGACAGGATCAGATCTGGATCCTTTGAATTCTGGAGGGAAACCGGTGTGTGATTTAATACAGAATAATGTATTGTTTTTTTTTTAGAAGGATGTAGAAGATCAAGATGTGTTTGGGTTTAACCCTGCCTGTCCTCCACCCTGCCTGTCCTCCACCCTGCCTGTCTTCCACCCTGCCTGTCCTCCACCCTGCCTGTCCTCCACCCTGCCTGTCCTCCACCCCGCCTGTCCTCCACCCTGCCTGTCCTCCACCCTGCCTGTCCTCCACCCTGCCTGTCTTCCACCCTGCCTGTCTTCCACCCTGCCTGTCTTCCACCCTGCCTGTCCTCCACCCTGCCTGTCTTCCACCCTGCCTGTCTTCCACCCTGCCTGTCCTCCACCCCGCCTGTCCTCCACCCTGCCTGTCCTCCACCCTGCCTGTCCTCCACCCTGCCTGTCCTCCACCCTGCCTGTCCTCCACCCTGGCTGTCCTCCACCCTGCCTGTCCTCCACCCTGGCTGTCCTCCACCCTGCCTGTCTTCCACCCTGCCTGTCTTCCACCCTGCCTGTCTTCCACCCTGCCTGTCTTCCACCCTGCCTGTCCTCCACCCTGCCTGTCTTCCACCCTGCCTGTCTTCCACCCTGCCTGTCCTCCACCCTGCCTGTCCTCCACCCTGCCTGTCCTCCACCCTGCCTGTCTTCCATCCCAGTCTCCTCCTACATAATAGTGCCCCATTTTCTCCTCTCCTACACTTCAGTCTCCTCCCCCTACACCCAGTCTCCTCCCCCTACACCCCAGTTTCCTCCCCCTACACCCCAGTCTCCAATCCTTCCCATATACTAATCTTCTCCCCCTTCATCCCAGTCTCCTCCCCCTACACCCAGTCTCCTCCCCCTACACCCCAGTTTCCTCCCCCTACACCCCAGTCTCCAATCCTTCCCATATACTAATCTCCTCCCCCTTCATCCCGGTCTCCTCCCCCTACATCCCGGTCTCCTCCCCCTACATCCTGGTCTCCTCCCCCTATATCCCGGTATCCTCCCCCTACATCACAGTCACCTACATCCCAGTCTCCTCCCCCTACATCCCGGTCTCCTCCCCCTACATCCCGGTCTCCTCCCCCTACATCCCAGTCTCCTCCCCCTACATCCCAGTCTCCAACCCTTACATCCCAGTCTCCTCCCCCTACACCCCAGTCTCCTCCCCCTACACCTCAGTTTCCTCCCCTACACCCCAGTCTCCTCCCCCGACACCCCAGTTTCCTCCCCTACACCCCAGTCTCCTCCCCTACACCCCAGTCTCCTCCCCCTACACCTCATTCTCCTCCCCCTACATCCCAGTCTCCAATCCTTCCCATATGCTAATCCCCTCCCCCTACATTATAGTGCCCTATTTGCTCCTCCCCCAAAACATAAAGATGGATAATGTGATGTAGTACTGAACAATCAGACAGCATTGACACAGACATGTGTATCAGTGTTTTTCACACAGCGATATGAACTGTTAGCACTCCAACCGGCTCACTGTAACTTTTCTTACTGCTAGTCAGTGCGATATTATTTTTGATACTGTAATATTGTTTTCTGTTTCATAAATGTATTAGTTCTCCCATATCTACCAGCAAGTGTCCAGCCCGGTGTTGTCATGGTGATTGTGTTGGAGTGTAAAGGATACTATTGTATTGCTAAAACATAAAATTACAAAACCAGTGTGTGTCCCATGACAGACTGACTCATGGAACCCTGTATTGGTTGACCTGTATTGGTCAACCAATACAAGTCAACCAATACAGGTCAACCCTGTATTAGTTGACCTGTATTGGTTGACCTGTATTGGTTGACTTGTATTGGTTGACCTGCATTGGTTGACCTGCATTGGTTGACCTGTATTGGTTGACCTGTATTGGTTGACCTGTATTGGTTGACTTGTATTGGTTGACTTGTATTGGTTGACCTGTATTGGTTGACCTGTATTGGTTGACCTGTATTGGTTGACCTGTATTGGTTGACCTGTAATGGTTGAGCTGTAATGGTTGACCTGTAGTGGTTGACCTGTATTGGTAGACCTGTATTGGTTGTCCTGTATTGGTTGACCTGTCATTATATATATTTTTTGGTTTGAAGCACTTTGAGATTGTATGAAAGGTATAGAGGTTGAATAAATTATTATTACTAAACCCAGCATGCATTACAGCTCATTTTCTGCTAAACAACTTATAGCATAAATAACAAAAATACTCATGAGAAAATTGTATATGACATCAGAACATTGTAATATAAATATATCATTCGGACGATGTGATATGACATCATCAGGACAATGTGATATGATATCATCAGGACAATGTGATATGACATCACCAGGACATTGTAATATAAATATATCATTAGGACATTGTGATATGACATCATCAAGACAATGTGATATGACATCATCAGGACATTGTAATATAAATATATCAATAGGACATTGTGATATGACATCATCAGGACAATGTGATATGACATCATTTTATATGTTATGAAATCTACTGTTTGGTCAGAAGATCCTGGGCTACTCTAAAATGCCCAGGCTGAACCACAACCTGCTGGCTTTTATCGACTCCTATCTGGGGTCTCGTATCTGGGGTCTCGTATCTGTGTCTCATGTGTCCCCTTTTGGACAGAACAAGCATAATAATAATGTCTCCAACGAAATGTGAGCCGGACGATCAGTGACCAATATTCTTGGAAGAGTCCACATCATAACATGACTTATAGTCAAATTGGTTGTCATCTTTACACTTGAAAAAAAAACTTTGTACTCCCAAACCAACCCAACCCAATATATATTTTTTTTTTCACTGTGGCAGGTTCATGTATATTTGGCTGACTAACACTGTCCTCTAGCGGTATGATGAGGATTATAAGTCCGCTGGTTAAATAATGACACGCCCCCCACCTCCGTCATCAGAATGCGACACAATTAGGTGAAAGGTATCCTACTCCAACAGATCTATTCAAATTAGAAAGGAACAGATGTACTTTAGGCTTGACAGTCTCTACTAGGAAAATGAATATTAACAGACTTGTTATTTTATCTAAATCTGTTCACTTTGGAAAGAGTTTACTAACATCTAACGCAAGACATTCAGTAAAGGACGTCACGTTACCTATCCGAACCTTCAGAACTCATGCGAGGAATCTCACCTACGCCAAAGACTTGTTCCTGGGCAAATTAAACACGGTAAGTTAAGCACAGTTAAACACAGTAAGTGGCTGACTATCTGTCTGGTTATTTGCAGATATCAGGTTCAGTGTCTGAGCGGTAAATGTCAGGATACAACACGTTATAACCACCTGGTATTTAACACCCTGAATCTGAGGTAAATGTCAGGATACAACACGTTATAACCACCTGGTATTTAACACCCTGAATCTGAGGTAAATGTCAGGATACAACACGTTATAACCACCTGGTATTTAACACCCTGAATCTGAGGTAAATGTCAGGATACAACACGTTATAACCACCTGGTATTTAACACTCTGAACCTGAGGTAAATGTCAGGATACAACACGTTATAACCACCTGGTATTTAACACCCTGAATCTGAGGTAAATGTCAGGATACAACACGTTATAACCACCTGGTATTTAACACCCTGAATCTGAGGTAAATGTCAGGATACAACACGTTATAACCACCTGGTATTTAACACTCTGAACCTGAGGTAAATGTCAGGATACAACACGTTATAACCACCTGGTATTTAACACCCTGAATCTGAGGTAAATGTCAGGATACAACACGTTATAACCACCTGGTATTTAACACTCTGAACCTGAGGTAAATGTCAGGATACAACACGTTATAACCACCTGGTATTTAACACTCTGAATCTGAGGTAAATGTCAGGATACAACACGTTATAACCACCTGGTATTTAACACTCTGAACCTGAGGTAAATGTCAGGATACAACACGTTATAACCACCTGGTATTTAACACCCTGAATCTGAGGTAAATGTCAGGATACAACACGTTATAACCACCTGGTATTTAACACTCAGAACCTGAGGTAAATGTCAGGATACAACACGTTATAACCACCTGGTATTTAACACCCTGAATCTGAGGTAAATGTCAGGATACAACACGTTATAACCACCTGGTATTTAACACTCAGAACCTGAGGTAAATGTCAGGATACAACACGTTATAACCACCTGGTATTTAACACTCAGAATCTGAGGTAAATGTCAGGATACAACACGTTATAACCACCTGGTATTTAACACCCTGAACCTGAGGTAAATGTCAGGATACAACACATTATAACCACCTGGTATTTAACACCCTGAATCTGAGGTAAATGTCAGGATACAACACGTTATAACCACCTGGTATTTAACACTCAGAACCTGAGGTAAATGTCAGGATACAACACGTTATAACCACCTGGTATTTAACACCCTGAATCTGAGGTAAATGTCAGGATACAACACGTTATAACCACCTGGTATTTAACACTCTGAACCTGAGGTAAATGTCAGGATACAACACGTTATAACCACCTGGTATTTAACACTCAGAATCTGAGGTAAATGTCAGGATACAACACGTTATAACCACCTGGTATTTAACACTCAGAACCTGAGGTAAATGTCAGGATACAACACGTTATAACCACCTGGTATTTAACACCCTGAATCTGAGGTAAATGTCAGGATACAACACGTTATAACCACCTGGTATTTAACACTCTGAACCTGAGGTAAATGTCAGGATACAACACGTTATAACCACCTGGTATTTAACACTCAGAATCTGAGGTAAATGTCAGGATACAACACGTTATAACCACCTGGTATTTAACACTCAGAACCTGAGGTAAATGTCAGGATACAACACGTTATAACCACCTGGTATTTAACACTCAGAATCTGAGGTAAATGTCAGGATACAACACGTTATAACCACCTGGTATTTAACACCCTGAATCTGAGGTAAATGTCAGGATACAACACGTTATACCCACCTGGTATTTAACACTCAGAACCTGAGGTAAATGTCAGGATACAACACGTTATAACCACCTGGTATTTAACACTCTGAACCTGAGGTAAATGTCAGGATACAACACGTTATAACCACCTGGTATTTAACACCCTGAACCTGAGGTAAATGTCAGGATACAACACGTTATAACCACCTGGTATTTAACACTCTGAACCTGAGGTAAATGTCAGGATACAACACGTTATAACCACCTGGTATTTAACACTCTGAACCTGAGGTAAATGTCAGGATACAACACGTTATAACCACCTGGTATTTAACACTCAGAACCTGAGGTAAATGTCAGGATACAACACGTTATAACCACCTGGTATTTAACACCCTGAACCTGAGGTAAATGTCAGGATACAACACGTTATAACCACCTGGTATTTAACACTCAGAACCTGAGGTAAATGTCAGGATACAACACGTTATAACCACCTGGTATTTAACACTCTGAACCTGAGGTAAATGTCAGGATACAACACGTTATAACCACCTGGTATTTAACACTCTGAACCTGAGGTAAATGTCAGGATACAACACGTTATAACCACCTGGTATTTAACACTCAGAACCTGAGGTAAATGTCAGGATACAACACGTTATAACCACCTGGTATTTAACACCCTGAACCTGAGGTAAATGTCAGGATACAACACGTTATAACCACCTGGTATTTAACACTCAGAACCTGAGGTAAATGTCAGGATACAACACGTTATAACCACCTGGTATTTAACACTCTGAACCTGAGGTAAATGTCAGGATACAACACGTTATAACCACCTGGTATTTAACACCCTGAACCTGAGGTAAATGTCAGGATACAACACGTTATAACCACCTGGTATTTAACACCCTGAATCTGAGGTAAATGTCAGGATACAACACGTTATAACCACCTGGTATTTAACACTCTGAACCTGAGGTAAATGTCAGGATACAACACGTTATAACCACCTGGTATTTAACACCCTGAACCTGAGGTAAATGTCAGGATACAACACGTTATAACCACCTGGTATTTAACACCCTGAACCTGAGGTAAATGTCAGGATACAACACGTTATAACCACCTGGTATTTAACACCCTGAATCTGAGGTAAATGTCAGGATACAACACGTTATAACAGTGGTTGAGGAAACTAACCTGACCATAGATGACCACATGTAATTGTCAAATGATATTGGCTCAGTGGTTGAGGAAACAAACCTGACCATAGATGACCACATGTAATGGTCAAATGATATTGGCTCAGTGGTTGAGGAAACAAACCTGACCATAGATGACCACATGTAATGGTCAAATGATATTGGCTCAGTGGTTGCTATGTAGGACAGAGGATTATCATTGATGACGAAGTACTCAGTTTTTTTACATTCCTGTCAACAAGACAGGCACTTGGTATGATGGTGTGGCAAAGAAAAACAATTAGGGTAATTTGTGGGGTTGGCCCAAAATAAAACCGCATACCGCACTTGAATGAACACTAAGTACAAATGCTATCCTCAGAGTAAAGGGGGAAGTGACTGTATCCCAGATAGTCTTTTGTGTGAGGGGTTCCAAGGTGTCTTATGGCACTTGGCACAGAAGCACACAGGACATACAACTGTTATCTCCTCACAGTACCAACTAACAGCCATGACCATACACGTCTCTGTTAAAACAATAGCAATAACATCCCATTCAGGGTTTTAGAAGGGCACATTGGCCTAACGTTGTACCCACACAGGGTAAAATGAACCACAATGCGTTTGTTCATTTCTAAGTGCCCCCAAACATTTGAACGATAGTATATTTGAACGACGTATATTACATATTACATTACATATATAATGATATTACTGCCATGGTAGTATATGCATCTTTGTGGGTTTATGTTGGTCAAGTAGGCTGTCAATTTTAATGTAATTATTTTATTTTTATCAATATTAGCTGGCCGGTCTTAAGGACTGATCCATTGGTGTTTTTTTTTGCTTTCAGGCTGAGTGCTTCCCATACCCAGAGATTAGTAATGAAGAGCTGGAGGAGATGAACTCGCTTCTAGCTCCTGTGGAGAAATTCTTCACAGAGGATGGTGAGACCCACTGCTGTAATCAAAAGGCTGTAATCAAAAGGCTGTAATCAAAAGGCTGTAATCAAAAGGCTGTAATCAAAAGGCTGTAATCAAAAGGCTGTAATCAAAAGGCTGTAATCAAAAGGCTGTTACCCAGTCTGGTTCTAGTTTATAAATCTCTATACTTTCACAGATGTGTGTGTCACTTTTTCCCAGTGTGGTTATAGTTCATAAATCTTCACACTTTCACAGATCTGTGTGTCACTCTTACCCAGTGTGGTTATAGTTTATAAATCTTCACACTTTCACAGATATGTGTGTCACTCTTACCCAGTGTGGTTCTAGTTTATAGATCTTCACACTTTCACAGATATGTGTGTCACTCTTACCCAGTGTGGTTATAGTTTATAAATCTTCACATTTTCACAGATATGTGTGTCACTCTTTCCCAGTGTGGTTATAGTTCATAAATCTCTATACCTTCACAGATATGTGTGTCACTCTTACCCAGTGTGGTTCTAGTTTATAAATCTCTATACTTTCACAGATATGTGTGTCACTCTTACCTAGTGTGGTTTTAGTTTATACATCTTTAACCTTTCACAGATTTTTTTTGTCACTTACCAGTGTGGTTCTAGTGTAAAGGCTTTCCAATTTCACAGATAAGTGTGTCTTTGTGTTTTAGTGGATTCCAAGCGTATTGACCATGAAGCTAAGATTCCTCCAGAGACACTGAAGGGATTAAAGGAGCTGGGACTGTTTGGCATTCAGGTACCAGAGGAGTATGGTAAGTTACTGTTCTATTGAAATATACCGGCAGAAGAGCAAGATCAGAACTAATGTATTTAGGACTATATATATAATATATACAGTTAATATTAAGAACTAGATAAGAACTAATGTATTTACTTATCACTTACCAGTAACTCTGTCTATTCCAGGTGGTCTGGGCCTGTCCACTTATCACTTACCAGTAACTCTGTCTATTCCAGGTGGTATGGGCCTGTCCACTTATCACTTACCAGTAACTCTGTCTATTCCAGGTGGTATGGGCCTGTCCACTTATCACTTACCAGTAACTCTGTCTATTCCAGGTGGTATGGGCCTGTCCACTTATCACTTACCAGTAACTCTGTCTATTCCAGGTGGTCTGGGCCTGTCCACTTATCACTTACCAGTAACTCTGTCTATTCCAAGTGGTATGGGCCTGTCCACTTATCACACCACCAGTAACTCTGTCTATTCCAGGTGGTATGGGCCTGTCCACTTATCACTTACCAGTAACTCTGTCTATTCTAGGTGGTCTGGGCCTGTCCACTTATCACTTACCAGTAACTCTGTCTATTCCAGGTGGTATGGGCCTGTCCACTTATCACTTACCAGTAACTCTGTCTATTCTAGGTGGTCTGGGCCTGTCCACTTATCACTTGCTAGTAACTCTGTCTATTCCAGGTGGTATGGGCCTGTCCACTTATCACTTACCAGTAACTCTGTCTATTCTAGGTGGTCTGGGCCTGTCCACTTATCACTTACCAGTAACTCTGTCTATTCCAGGTGGTCTGGGCCTGTCCAACACCATGTATGCCAGACTTGGAGAGATCATCTCCCTGGATGGGTCAATTGCTGTTACCCTGGCTGCACATCAGGCCATAGGATTAAAGGTAGGATGTGTGAGGTCACTGCATGTTGGGACTGTGATGTGTGAGGTCACTGCATGTTGGGATTGTGATGTGTGAGGTCACTGCAGGTTAGGACTGTGATGTGTGAGGTCACTGCAGGTTGGGACTGTGATGTGTGAGGTCACTGCAGGTTGGGACTGTGATGTGTGAGGTCACTGCAGGTTGGGACTGTGATGTGTGAGGTCACTGCAGGTTGGGACTGTGATGTGTGAGGTCACTGCATGTTGGGACTGTGATGTGTGAAGTTTACCATTGTTTGCTGTTTGTTAGGGTCTTTTAATAGCTGGAAATGAGGAGCAGAAGGCAAAGTATCTTCCCAAGCTTGCATCAGGAGAACACGTGGCAGCCTTCTGTCTGACAGAACCGGGCAGGTATGTTACCGCTGACACCGGGTATGTTACCGCTGACACCGGGTATGTTACCGCTGACACCGGGTATGTTACCGCTGACACCGGGTATGTTACCGCTGACACCGGGTATGTTACCGCTGACACCGGGTATGTTACCGCTGACACCGGGTATGTTACCGCTGACACCGGGTATGTTACCGCTGACACCGGGTATGTTACCGCTGACACCGGGTGTAAGGAGTTCGTTTTAATGCCGAACTACTTTGTTGTTTGAACCCCGGGAAGGCGTGGCTGACACGCTATATGTTATGAGTGCTACGCTCACTGGTTTGCCCTGTGCTAAATAAAACGCGTTGACTGGCGTTGACCTTGGAAATCCTACGGGATCCATTTATTCCAATACAGCACATTGTCCATCGCAATAACAAATACAAGGCGCCGCATACAAGCGGTCAAAAACCCTTTGCCCTTCCGGGTCAAACACCTGCCGACAACACTGTATTTCCTACCTTTATACTAAAGGCAAAGTTACACACATGCGCCACCCAGTGTTATACAAAAAGAATACCATACGTATATAGGAACCTGAATACCAACAGTATTTGGCTCTTACACCGGGTATGTTACCGCTGACACCAGGTATGTTACCGCTGACACCGGGTATGTTACCGCTGACACCGGGTATGTTACCGCTGACACCGGGTATGTTACCGCTGACACCAGGTAACAGGAAACATTACCTATTAATTAGAATGACAGTTTGCTAAATTATTAATTAATTCTACCTCAAAATGTAGCACTTCAGTATGACACGCCGTACTGATCACTTCAGTATGACACGCCGTACTGATCACTTCAGTATGACACGCCGTACTGATCACTTCAGTATGACACGCCGTACTGATCACTTCAGTATGACACGCCGTACTGATCACTTCAGTATGACACGCCGTACTGATCACTTCAGTATGACACGCCGTACTGATCACTTCAGTATGACACGCCGTACTGATCACTTCAGTATGACACGCCGTACTGAGTCACTTCAGTATGACACGCCGTACTGATCACTTCAGTATGACACGCCGTACTGATCACTTCAGTATGCCGTACTGATCACTGATCACTTTAGACACGCCGTACTGAGTGACATGACACGCCGTCACTGATCACTTCAGTATGACACGCCGTACTGAGCACAGTATGACACGCCGTACTGATCACTTCAGTATGACACGCCGTACTGATCACTTCAGTATGACACGCCGTACTGATCACTTTAGTATGACTCACTTCAGTATGACACGCCGTACTGATCACTTCAGTATGACACGCCGTACTGATCACTTCAGTATGACACGCCGTACTGATCACTTCAGTATGACACGCCGTACTGATCACTTCAGTATGACACGCCGTACTGATCACTTCAGTATGACACGCCGTACTGATCACTTCAGTATGACACGCCGTACTGATCACTTCAGTATGACACGCCGTACTGACACGCCGTACTGATCACTTCAGTATGACACGCCGTACTGATCACTTCAGTATGACACGCCGTACTGATGAGAGCACTTCAGTATGACACGCCGTACTGAGCACTTCAGTATGACACTGATCACTTTACGATCACTTCAGTATGACACGCCGTACTGAGCACTTGACACGCCGTATGACACGACACGCCGTACTGATCACAGTATGACACGCCGTACTGATCACTTCAGTATGACTGAGCACTTCAGTATGACACGCCGTACTGAGCACTTTAGTATCACACGCCAGATCACTTCAGTATGACACGCCGTGAGCACAGTGAGCACTTTCAGTATCACACGCCGTACTGAGCACTTCAGTATCAGTATGACACGCCGTACTGATCACTTCAGTATCACACGCCGTACTGAGCACTTCAGTATGACACGCCGTACTGATCACTTCAGTATGACACGCCGTGACTGCCGTACTGATCACTTCAGTATGACACGCCGTACTGATCACTTCAGTATGACACGCCGTACTGAGCACTTCAGTATGACACGCTGTGCTGCTAATGTTTGGCTGATGTTCCTGTATGTTCCTGTATGTTCTCTTATGTTCCTGTATGTTTTAGTGGGAGTGACGCTGCCTCTATTCAGACCAAAGCCACTCTTTCAGAAGACAGGAAAACATATCTGCTCAATGGGTCAAAGGTGAAGCTAAACATATCTGCTCAATGGGTCAAAGGTGAAGCTAAACATATCTGCTCAATGGGTCAAAGGTGAAGCTAAACATATCTGCTCAATGGGTCAAAGGTGAAGCTAAACATATCTGCTCAATGGGTCAAAGGTGAAGCTAAACATATCTGCTCAATGGGTCAAAGGTGAAGCTAAACATATCTGCTCAATGGGTCAAAGGTTAAGCTAAACATATCCGCTCAATGGGTCAAAGGTGAAGCTAAACATATCCGCTCAATGGGTCAAAGGTGAAGCAGAATATCAATGTGTATTATGGATGATCCAAAACATCTGCCCCAGTTTAGTATTATGGATGGTTCATAGTAGTTGGTCTAGTGTGAACTGACTCGAAATGGGCCGTACAATTCTGCCAATGTATGAGATGTATTTAACGAGAAAACCCAGACAAGCAACAGCTGTAATGAATATCCCAGAATGAAAGATTTTCACATGCATATATATCACTTCACACGTGTTTGTGTGCGCGTGTGTATGCGTATGCGTGTGCACGTGCGTGTATATATAATCGTATGCATGTGTGTCTGTCTGTCCTCTGTATCTAATGATAAAGCCTGATGGGTGGCTGCTAATCTTTTTTCAATGTTTCCTTCCCAGATCTGGATCTCTAACGGTGGTTTTGCAGATGTGATGACAGTGTTTGCTCGTACCGAGGTGGTTGGAGAGGATGGAATGAAGAAAGATAAGATCAGTGCTTTTATTGTAGAGCGAGCTTTCGGAGGTGTCACCAGTGGAAAACCTGAAGACAAACTGGGCATCAGAGGATCCAATAGTAAGCAAGAAAAGCAACTGAGCCTAGTAGCCTAGTAACCAGCTCCACTGAGCCTAGTAACCTAGTAACCAGCTCCAACTGCGCCTAGTAACCTAGTAACCAGCTCCACTGAGCCTAGTAACCAGCTCCACTGAGCCTAGTAACCAGCTCCAACTGCGCCTAGTAACCTAGTAACCAGCTCCACTGAGCCTAGTAACCTAGTAACCAGCTCCACTGAGCCTAGTAACCTAGTAACCAGCTCCAACTGAGCCTAGTAACCTAGTAACCAGCTCCACTGAGCCTAGTAACCTAGTAACCAGCTCCACTGAGCCTAGTAACCTAGTAACCAGCTCCACTGAGCCTAGTAATCTAGTAACCAGCTCCACTGAGCCTAGTAGCCTAGTAACCAGCTCCACTGAGCCTAGTAACCAGCTCCACTGAGCCTAGTAACCTAGTAACCAGCTCCACTGAGCCTAGTAACCTAGTAACCAGCTCCACTGAGCCTAGTAGCCTAGTAACCAGCTCCACTAAGCCTAGTAACCAGCTCCACTGAGCCTAGTAACCTAGTAACCAGCTCCACTGAGCCTAGTAACCTAGTAACCAGCTCCACTGAGTCTAGTAACCTAGTAACCAGCTCCACTGAGCCTAGTAACCAGTTCCACTGAGCCTAGTAACCTAGTAACCAGCTCCACTGAGCCTAGTAACCTAGTAACCAGCTCCACTGAGCCTAGTAACCTAGCAACCAGCTCCACTGAGCCTAGTAACCTAGCAACCAGCTCCACTGAGCCTAGTAACCTAGCAACCAGCTCCACTGAGCCTAGTAACCAGCTCCACTGAGCCTAGTAACCAGCTCCAACTGCACCTAGTAACCTAGTAACCAGCTCCAACTGCGCCTAGTAACCTAGTAACCAGCTCCACTGAGCCTAGTAACCTAGTAACCAGCTCCACTGAGCCTAGTAACCTAGTAACCAGCTCCACTGAGCCTTTTAACCAGCTCCAACTGAGCCTAGTAGCCTAGTAACCAGCTCCACTGAGCCTAGTAACCTAGTAACCAGCTCCACTGAGCCTAGTAGCCTAGTAACCAGCTCCACTGAGCCTAGTAGCCTAGTAACCAGCTCCAACTGCGCCTAGTAACCTAGTAACCAGCTCCACTGAGCCTAGTAACCTAGTAACCAGCTCCACTGTGCCTAGTAACCAGCTCCACTGAACCTAGTAACCAGCTCCACTGAGCCTAGTAACCTAGTAACCAGCTCCACTGAGCCTAGTAACCTAGTAACCAGCTCCACTGAGCCTAGTAACCTAGTAACCAGCTCCACTGAGCCTAGTAACCTAGTAACCAGCTCCACTGAGCCTAGTAACCTAGTAACCAGCTCCACTGAGCCTAGTAACCTTGTAACCAGCTCCACTGAGCCTAGTAACCTTGTAACCAGCTCCACTGAGCCTAGTAACCAGCTCCACTGAGCCTAGTAACCAGCTCCACTGAACCTAGTAACCAGCTCCACTGAACCTAGTAACCAGCTCCACTGAGCCTAGTAACCTAGTAACCAGCTCCACTGAGCCTAGTAACCTAGTAACCAGCTCCACTGAGCCTAGTAACCTAGTAACCAGCTCCACTGAGCCTAGTAACCTTGTAACCAGCTCCACTGAGCCTAGTAACCTAGTAACCAGCTCCACTGAGCCTAGTAACCTAGTAACCAGCTCCACTGAGCTTAGTAACCTAGTAACCAGCTCCACTGAGTGTGCACTTATTTACTTATGATCCCAACAGTATTTTCTCTGTAGCTGGGCATTTAATACGTTGTTTATTTGTCTGTCTGTGTCTGTTGTTCTGTGTCAATATCAACCTAAGTGTAGCAGTGCATGTACATAGTTATATGCATGGAATATGCAATATGCATGGAAAGCAACCAGATCTTAAGAATATCTGTTGATCAATATGTCTGTTGTCCTTTCTCTCTGTCATTGTGTCTGTGGCCCAGCGTGTGAGGTATCTTTTGACAACTGCCCGGTCCCTGTGGAGAATGTGATTGGGGAAGTAGGAGGAGGCTTCAAGGTGAGGTCACTAGCTTTTTGTCTTCCGTTGTAGTTCAAAACCGATACTATAGCTACTGTCTGTCTTCACAGGTCGCAATGAACATCCTCAATTCTGGCAGGTTCAGTATGGGCAGTGCCGGCGCTGGAATGATCAAAAAACTAATTGGTAAGATTAGTTTGTGTGGTGGTGGTGGAGGTGAGGTTGGAGGTGAGGGTGGTGGAGGTGAGGGTGGGGTGTGGGGGTGGTGGAGGGGAGGGTGGGGTGTGGGGGCGGTGGAGGTGAGGGTGGGGTGAGGGTGGTGGAGGTGAGGGTAAGGTGGGGTGTGGGGGCAGTGGAGGTGAGGGTGGGGTGAGGGTGGTGGAGGTGAGGGTAAGGTGGGGTGTGGGGGCAGTGGAGGTGAGGGTGGGGTGAGGGTGGTGGAGGTGAGGGTAAGGTGGGGTGAGGCGGCAGTGGAGGTGAGGGTGGGGTGGGGGTGGTGGTGTGAGGGTGGAGGTGTGAGGGTGGTGGAGGTGATAATGATATTGCTTGTTTCCCTCCAGAGATGACCAGTGAGTATGCTGGCAGCAGAAAACAGTTTGCTAAAAACATTAGTGAGTTTGGGATGATCCAGGAGAAGTTTGCAGTGATGGCTCAGAATGCCTTTGTGATGGAGAGCATGGCCTATCTGACTGCTGGAATGATGGATAGACCAGGGGTACCTGACTGTTCTCTGGAGGCTGCTATGGTCAAGGTAATTACTACACACGCAGACTGGTTAGAGGCACCGCAGACTGGTTAGAGGCACCGCAGACTGGTTAGAGGCACCGCAGACTGGTTAGAGGCACCGCAGACTGGGTAGGGGCACCGCAGACTGGTTAGAGACGTATCGGCGACGTAGTACAGCATATTCCACTGGTTTCTTGATCTGTCTGTTGGTCTTCAGGTATTCAGTTCAGAGGGCAGCTGGATCTGTGTGAGTGAGGCATTGCAGGTTCTGGGAGGACTAGGCTACACTAAGAACTACCCCTACGAACGCTATCTCCGAGACTGTCGCATCTTGCTCATCTTTGAGGTCTCACAACTTCCCATATACACATTCTGGTCAGCACAGTTATTGGTCACTATGAGATGAGCTATTATTATCTAAACGTCCATCTACAGGTCAGAATCTATTGTATGTAGGTATGTATGTATGTAGGTATGTATGTAGGTAGGCATCAAATACTGGATCATGTTTTTGTTCTCTTCAGGGGACCAATGAGATCTTGAGAATGTACATTGCTCTGACTGGGTTACAGTATGCTGGGAAAGTGTTTTCAGACAAAATCAAGTAAGAAACTGAATTTAAAAATGCATTGAGTAGAACATGTATGGTGGTCTGCAGAATATGTCACTGTTTCTGTCTTATTCATGCATGTCTCTGTTTTTGTCCAATCAGGAAAATGAAGAAGGGGAATGTGGGCGTGGTTTTTGAAATGCTTGGCAAGAGATTTGGAGAGATGTTTGGGAGGTCTGTGGATTTGGGACTCACTGGAGCTAATGGAGTGGTACATCCTGGTCTAGTTGTATGTATCTGATTTAAACTGACAGGGTACATCCTGGTCTAGTTGTGTATCTGATTTAAACTGACAGGGTACATCCTGGTCTAGTTGTGTGTATCTGATTTAAACTGACAGGGTACATCCTGGTCTAGTTGTGTGTATCTGATTTAAACTGACAGGGTACATCCTGGTCTAGTTGTGTGTATCTGATTTAAACTGACAGGGTACATCCTGGTCTAGTTGTGTGTATCTGATTTAAACTGACAGGGTACATCCTGGTCTAGTTGTATGTATCTGATTTAAACTGACAGGGTACATCCTGGTCTAGTTGTGTATATATCTGATTTAAACTGACAGGGTACATCCTGGTCTAGTTGTGTATCTGATTTAAACTGACAGGGTACATCCTGGTCTAGTTGTGTGTATCTGATTTAAACTGACAGGGTACATCCTGGTCTAGTTGTGTGTATCTGATTTAAACTGACAGGGTACATCCTGGTCTAGTTGTATGTATCTGATTTAAACTGACAGGGTACATCCTGGTCTAGTTGTGTATATATCTGATTTAAACTGACAGGGTACATCCTGGTCTAGTTGTGTATATATCTGATTTAAACTGACAGGGTACATCCTGGTCTAGTTGTGTATCTGATTTAAACTGACAGGGTACATCCTGGTCTAGTTGTGTATATATCTGATTTAAACTGACAGGGTACATCCTGGTCTAGTTGTGTATCTGATTTAAACTGACAGGGTACATCCTGGTCTAGTTGTGTATCTGATTTAAACTGACAGGGTACATCCTGGTCTAGTTGTGTATCTGATTTAAACTGACAGGGTACATCCTGGTCTAGTTGTGTATCTGATTTAAACTGACAGGGTACATCCTGGTCTAGTTGTATGTATCTGATTTAAACTGACAGGGTACATCCTGGTCTAGTTGTATGTATCTGATTTAAACTGACAGGGTACATCCTGGTCTAGTTGTGTATATATCTGATTTAAACTGACAGGGTACATCCTGGTCTAGTTGTGTATCTGATTTAAACTGACAGGGTACATCCTGGTCTAGTTGTGTGTATCTGATTTAAACTGACAGGGTACATCCTGGTCTAGTTGTGTGTATCTGATTTAAACTGACAGGGTACATCCTGGTCTAGTTGTGTATCGATATTAAAGCCCTTATGGTACATTTACTTCCCCATTGTATTAAATGAGTCATCAGATGAACATTCCAGAATTATATTATTAATAGTTTCATAGAAGCATTCCAGAATATATTAATTAGGTATTTGATAATTGGTGTGAGTGGTCATATTGCATTATGTCATGGAGTCAGTTTCCCTTTCCCCTTGTCTCTTCCAGGACAGCTCTAAGAAACTGGAGCAGAACGTGGTTCATTTTGGCTCCACAGTGGAGAGCTTGCTGTACAGATATGGAAAGGTACCGTATAATGTCATTGGAACCAGGCCTCAGTGTAGAACCAGAGAACTAGTTAGAATCGGGCCTTAGTCTAGAACAAGATGACTAGTTGGAATCAGGCCTCAGTCTAGAACCAGAGAACTAGTTGGAATCAGGCCTTAGTCTAGAACCAGATGACTATTTGGAATCAGGCCTTAGTCTACAACCAGAGAACTAGTTGGAATCAGGCCTTAGTCTAGAACCAGATGACTAGTTGGAATCAGGCCTTAGTCTAGAACCAGATGACTAGTTGGAATCAGGCCTTAGTCTAGAACCAGATGACTAGTTTGAATCAGGCCTTAGTCTAGAACCAGATGACTAGTTGGAATCAGGCCTTAGTCTAGAACCAGAGATCTAGTTGGAATCAGGCCTTATTCTAGAACCAGATGACTAGTTGGAATCAGGCCTTATTCTATAACCAGAGAACTAGTTGGAATCAGGCCTTATTCTATAACCAGAGAACTAGTTGGAATAAGGCCTCTGGACCTTATAAAAGTGTTCCCACTGTGTACATTCTCTGGTCCTTATAAAAGTGTTCCCACTGTGTATATTCTCTGGACCTTATAAAAGTGTTCCCATTGTGTACATTCTCTGGACCTTATAAAAGCGTTCCCACTGTGTACATTCTCTGGTCCTTATAAAAGTGTTCCCATTGTGTGCATAACACTTTCTGTCCCACCAGACAATAGTGGACGAGCAGCTGATTCTGAAGCGTGTTGCTGATATTTTAATCCACCTATATGCCATGACTGCTGTTCTATCACGATCCAGCCGGTCCATCTCTATAGGCCTCAGGAACCACGACCACGAGGTAGGGATCTAATGTACCTTACTATAATGTACTAAACCACATTTATTAGAACATGGAACGTGCTGAGTACATGTACTACTACTGGTTATAAATTGATACAGACTGACTGGTTATAATATCATACAGACTGACTGCTGGACTGATTATAATATACAGACTGACTGGTTATAATATGATACAGACTGACATCTGCACTGGTTATAATATACAGACTGACTGGTTATAATATCATACAGACTGACTGGTTATAGTATCATACAGACTGACATCTGGACTGGTTATAATATCATACAGACTGACTGGTTATAATATCATACAGACTGACTATAATATCATACAGACTGACTGGTTATAATATGATACAGACTGACATCTGGACTGGTTATAATATACTGACTGACTGGTTATAGTATTATACAGACTGACATCTGGACTGATTATAGTATCATACAGACTGACTGGTTATAATATCCTACAGACTGACTGGTTATAGTATTATACAGACTGACATCTGGACTGGTCATAGTATCATACAGACTGACATCTGGACTGGTTATAGTATCATACAGACTGACATCTGGACTGGTTATAGTATCATACAGACTGACATCTGGACTGGTTATAGTATCATTCAGACTGACATCTGGACTGGTTATAGTATCATACAGACTGACATCTGGACTGGTTATAGTATCATACAGACTGACATCTGGACTGGTTATAGTATCATACAGACTGACATCTGGACTGGTTATAGTATCATACAGACTGACATCTGGACTGGTTATAGTATCATACAGACTGACATCTGGACTGGTTATAGTATCATACAGACTGACATCTGGACTGGTTATAGTATCATACAGACTGACTGGTTATAGTATCATACAGACTGACATCTGGACTGGTTATAGTATCATACAGACTGACATCTGGACTGGTTATATTATCATACAGACTGACATCTGGACTGGTTATAGTATCATACAGACTGACATCTGGACTGGTTATAGTATCATACAGACTGACATCTGGACTGGTTATAGTATCATACAGACTGACTGGTTATAGTATCATACAGACTGACATCTGGACTGGTTTTAATATCATACAGACTGACTGATTATAGTATCATAAAGACTGACATCTGGACTGGTTATAATATCATACAGACTGACCGCTTCGATAAGTGTCTTCTCTACTAATATGTTTTGTGGTTGTTCCACTTGGCCTTAGAATGGATGAATGAATGAACTAAAAGGCACTATGGATAAGTGTCAGCTAAATTACTAGAATGGATGAATGAATGAACTAAAAGGCACTATGGATAAGTGTCAGCTAAATTACTAGAATGTGTGTTAACTTTTTTTCTATTTTAGTTTGTTGCCTAATCTACTGAGACTGTGTTATTTGGTTTTAGGTTGTAAGGATGTGTTGTATTCTATTGTTTTTTGTAATAAAGCTGTGTTATGTTCTCCTGTTTAAGGTCCTGCTGGCAAACACGTTTTGTACCAACGCATTCTTCAAGAACAACTACTGGATGACTCAGCTGCAGAAAAGTGAGTGGAACACAGAAAATAGGACACAAAAGAAAATGAGTGGAACACAGAAAATAGGACACAAAAGAAAATGAGTGGAACACAGAAAATAGGACACAAAAGAAAATGAGTGGAACACAGAAAATAGGACACAAAACAAAATGAGTGGAACACAGAAAATAGGACACAAAACAAAATTAGTGGAACACAGAAAATAGGACACAAAAGAAAATGAGTGGAACACAGAAAATAGGACACAAAACAAAATGAGTGGAACACAGAAAATAGGACACAAAACAAAATGAGTGGAACACAGAAAATAGGACACAAAACAAAATGAGTGGAACACAGAAAATAGGACACAAAACAAAATGAGTGGAACACAGAAAATAGGACACAAAACGAGTGGAACACAGAAAATAGGACACAAAACAAAATGAGTGGAACACAGAAAATAGGACACCAAACAAAATGAGTGGAACACAGAACATAGGACACAAAACAAAATGAGTGGAACACAGAAAATAGGACACCAAACAAAATGAGTGGAACACAGAAAATAGGACACAAAACAAAATGAGTGGAACACAGAAAATAGGACACAAAACAAAATGAGTGGAACACAGAAAATAGGACACAAAACGAGTGGAACACAGAAAATAGGACACAAAACAAAATGAGTAGAACACAGAAAATAGGACACAAAACAAGTGGAACACAGAAAATAGGACACCAAATGAGTGGAACACAGAACATCGGACACAAAACAAAATCAGTTGAACATGAACAATTATGTTTAAATGCATTATTTTCCTAATTAACACTAGAAGTGCTCTTAAAAATGTTTTTGTGTCACTCTATAAACTTACAGAAATCTCCTTTTAGGAATGCTCCTAGATATGCACACACTTTTTTCTTCTTTCTTTTCTCTGATTCTGCATCTTTTCGGGGCCATTTCCAAAATTGACAGCCTACCATGATACTTGGTCAGGCTCCGCCCAACGGACCACTGCGTTTGGGAAGTTGAGTCAGTATTTGGGGGGGCACCATGGTTACGGGGGGCACCATGTTTACTTTCTAGCGCAATTAAATACTCTTGTTCCGCCCGTTTTTTTTATAAACATCCCTAAAAAGTGACTAAAATAGTTCTATACATAAATAATATGGGCATTATAATTATTATGATGATATATTGTGATGGTGGTTGGGAGTGAATGAATGAGTGAATTAATAATTATATTGTTTTATATTGTTTAATCAAACATTTACATAATTCTTGTGTGTTGTGAGACTAATGTAGATTGTCAGCTAATGACAGTTTCTATTTATTATAGGTTCTCCAGAGAACCAAGATGAGAACATTAAGAAGATTGCAAGACAGGTCCTTGAGAAGAGGTCTTATATCTGTTCTCATCCCTTGGACAGAACCTTCTAAATGAATAGGACTTCAACAGAACCCACAGAACCTTGACTGGCAATGACCTATGGACAGACTCAGTGTAGTCCTATTACGTTTGTGCAGGACCCAGTGATCTGATTGGCTTAATGTAGTGGACCCAGTGATCTGATTAGCTTAATGTAGTGGACCCAGTGATCTGATTGGTTTAATGTAGTGGACCCAGTGATCTGATTGGCTTAATGTAGTGGACCCAGTGATCTGATTGGCTTAATGTAGTGGACCCAGTGATCTGATTAGCTTAATGTAGTGGACCCAGTGATCTGATTGGCTTAATGTAGTGGACCCAGTGATCTGATTAGCTTAATGTAGTGGACCCAGTGATCTGATTGGCTTAATGTAGTGGACCCAGTGATCTGATTGGCTATTGTAGTGCACCCAGTGATCTGATTGGCTTAATGTAGTGCACCCAGGAATCTGATTGGCTTAATGTAGTGCACCCAGTGATCTGATTGGCTAAATGTAGTGCACCCAGTAGACAGTAAGATAACATCAGATGTCAGTGTCCTGTGATCTGATTAGCTGTTGTGTGCTGTCAGTCATGCTTCTCCAGTTCTATCCATGGATGATGTGCCATTCCCTGGTTCTGTGTGTTGAGTATTAACATGCAATTTGATAAGATGTTAATGTAATATTGTTTTTTTTTGTAATATTGTATATATCATTAAAAGTATATTACAGTGTACGGTCATCATATCACCCTATATGATTCTGATTAACACCAGTCATTACTGAGTTGTACTTCAAATAAACCTTTTAAATGACAGTACCTTTAGGAATGGAAATTGTGATGCTGACAGTCTATTTGACCTCATAGGAGCCATCTTTTGTGCTGTTTGTACTGGCCAAGTCATCAGGTGAGTGTCTGCTGTTAGTTGTGAAGAGGAAATCAACAGGTGACTGTCCTGTCCTTTACATTCCCTCCCTGCCCAAGGGACATGACCTCTTTGTCCTGCTCCCTGAGTCTTCCACATCCAGCGCTTCTTGTGTCTCTCGGCCACTGCCATTGGCTTATGTCTTCATATTTGCCGATATGAAAGTGTGAGAAGCACACATCCAGGACCTTCAGTTGATTAACAACAGGAAACCATCTGACAGATCACTGAGATCAGAACGCTTCAGGAGTAGCAGGACACACAAAATAGTAAAAAACAAAAATAAAAACATTTATTTTTGAGTCCTATCAACGGGCAGAACATCATCTCCAGACTTTATAAACTTACAAAGCTAACGTGACATATGATTATCAATCACACTGGGTTGCCAGGACCCGCCCTGGTCTGTTTCTGATAGGATTGTAACGTTAATTCGAGCTGCGTTGCTCTAATATGATTGGTAAGTAAAACCAATTGACTTGAAACTTTTAACCGCGAAGATTTTTATTTTCCTCACTTCCGCAGGCCGGAGATCCGGCACGGTCCCGGAATACTTTAAGCCCTGGAATTAGCTTTAAAGTTTAACTAGTTACATGAAACAGGCCTAAAGAAGCTGGGAGTTTACTTCCAAATGGGTGAACATGATTAAAGTTAAGGACACAAGGGAAAAAGGTTAGAATGCTACAAAACTGTTCAAGTTGTGAAATAGTGTGTGTTCAAGCAACAGAAGAGTAAAAGAACTATGATAATACCAGGGCTCTCAAGTCTCGCGCATTGGGCGTGAGACACACGCATTTCAACACGCCACACATTGTATTTCTCACGCAGAGACATTGCCAGGAAATCGCGCACAAGTTGCACCGTTATTTTTTGAACAGTGGAAAAGGTAGAGGACTCAAGTGAGTTCCGATAGTGTCCAGAAGGACCTGTCTCGCACCAGCCAATCAAATAAATGCATAAAGCTACCGGACAGCCAATCAGAAAATAGCATTACCGTATCCGGGTAAGATTTAGGTATTCCGACGACACTAGGGGCTCGGTCGGCACATTGATTCAGATCAGCTACAACATTGAGAGTGGGAAATACAGAGGGGCAATCAAAACAATAAAAAGCATGAAATGTCTTTACATATCTTTTGTGCTAGATTACTTGAATATATTTTTTAAGAGCTAAAAAGAACTGTTTGAAGTCATTTAAAAAACATACAAAGGAGGGCTTGCCATCTCTCCATTTGCAACAATGAATATGATATTTACCCATAAGGATGATCATATTAATCATGTCAGAGACATATGAGTCCAAATTGTCTATATAAAAGAAGATATGAGAAAGGGCAAAAGTCGAAATGTCATTAATTTTTAGTGATAGCCAATTATTCAAATCTAACCAAAATCTTCTGAATAACGGGCAAGAGAAGAACAAGTGTTCCAATGTTTCGTCAGCAGTATTACAAAATGCACAGGGGTTCACTTCAAATTTAAATCGATCTCTAAGAAATTTAGCAACTGGATAAACATTATGGATTATTTTAAAATTGTCTATTAAAATACTCTCTATGCCTGATTGTTATTATTTATGGCCTTTAACACTAAGTTTTACTTACTACCTTAAGTATCCCCTTTTATTTTCTATTTTTCAAGATGTTCTTAACTGAAGTTATGTATATTATTTACAAGTGATGTTTGTTATGATGTTCGATTAAAAATGTTCAATAAAAAAAAAACAACAACATTGATTCAGATAAGTGTTGCCGACTTAGCGGCTTTGTCTCAATATTTAGCGAGTTTCTGATTTTTTTATTGGAGATTTTTTTTAGACTTTTAGAGACTGACGTGAAAGCACGTATGGTCGTATAGCTCTAGCAGCGGGTGCTACCGTGTTCCCCACCCCCGTGCCAAAGCAATCAGAAGCCTGAGCCTCCCATCGAGATGTTCACCCTTCCACGTCTACACTACAAATGAAGCGCGCATGCGTGAAGCCGCCGATGACTGACCTTGCCCTGGCTTACATTAAAAAAGAACTAAACAAAAAACATGAAAAAAAAAATTTAATAAATAACTCCGCCAGAGTATCTCTGTGTCATTTTTTAGATCATTGGCAAAAATCTCACTCTGAACTCAGTTCAAAACTTGAGAGCCCTGTAATACATTTCTAGTTTCAAATACAGGATGTTTATTGAATACATCAAGATATATCGAGAATGTGTTTCAAGTTAAATATAAAGAACTGAAGTGAAAATACCACAACACTGAGTTAAAAGTTTGCAGGCATCTTATTTGTCATTTTATCCCTCAACAGCTTGGTTCTTTTGGATGCGTTTGTGAAACTCTTCCAGAGCTGCCAGCAGATGATCAAAGAGGTCCTGTTTAAAACACAGAAAGATGGAAAGGAGCCATTATTGTAGGATACTTGAACAACATTTTGCCTGGTGTGAATGTACTTTAGTGGACTGTGACTTTCTTTGGTCATCATGTTCTAAAGCTTTTATTGACAGGTAAAGCTGCAGTTAGAGACAAATGAAGGAAACAAGTACAGGACAGACACAGAGTCAGGCTGGTCTCTGGTACAAGTACAGGACAGACTCTGGCTGGTCTCTGGTACAAGTACAGGACAGACTCTGGCTGGTCTCTGGTACAAGTACAGGACAGACTCTGGCTGGTCTCTGGTACAAGTACAGGACAGACTCAGGCTGGTCTCTGGTACAAGTACAGGACAGACTCAGGCTGGTCTCTGGTACAAGTACAGGACAGACTCAGGCTGGTCTCTGGTACAAGTACAGGACAGACTCAGGCTGGTCTCTGGTACAAGTACAGGACAGACTCAGGCTGGTCTCTGGTACAAGTACAGGACAGACTCAGGCTGGTCTCTGGTACAAGTACAGGACAGACTCAGGCTGGTCTCTGGTACAAGTACAGGACAGACACAGAGGCAGGCTGGTCTCTGGTACAAGTACAGGACAGACACAGAGGCAGGCTGGTCTCTGGTACAATTACTGGCATTGAAAATATTTAAATATCACAAGAAAATGTGATGTGAAGATGTGAATACTTTCTGAAGGCACCATAAGCAGGCAAACACATATCAAGGCATTTAGTAACAGTTGGATTGAATGTTAGAATGAGCCAATGGGAGAGCTGAAAACTACCAGACAAATACAGCAGTTTGTTTCTGTGGTCTCACCTGAGCCTTCTCGGTCTCCCGGCTGCAAGCATCTCTCAGGTTGTTGATCTGATTGCGGAAGTGTTGAGTCTCCCTGTCGATTTCCTGGATCTGATCAGCTATCTGCTCCCTCTTCTGGTGTACATTATCACACTGACTAAAGAGTGACAGAAGGAACAGATTGAATCAACTCGAGGAAACTCACATTTATTTAATACACTGGGAAAAAGCTAATTGCTACCTTTTCGTAAACTGAGCACACAATCTCTGAATATCTGACCACTTTCTCAGCGTAGGGTTTCCTACGTTTTGGGTGTCAGCGGGCGTGGCCCCAACTAGGCACGAGTCTCAGCGGGCGTGGCCCCAACTAGGCACGAGTCTCAGCGGGCGTGGCCCCAACTAGGCACGAGTCTCAGCGGGCGTGGCCCCAACTAGGCACGAGTCTCAAGGGGGTGGCCCCAACTAGGCACGAGTCTCAGCGGGCGTGGCCCCAACTAGGCACGAGTCTCAGCGGGCGTGGCCCCAACTAGGCACGAGTCTCAGCGGGCGTGGCCCCAACTAGGCACGAGTCTCAGCGGGCGTGGCCCCACCTAGGCACGAGTCTCAGCGGGCGTGGCCCCAACTAGGCACGAGTCTCAGCGGGCGTGGCCCCAACTAGGCACGAGTCTCAGCGGGCGTGGCCCCAACTAGGCACGAGTCTCAGCGGGCGTGGCCCCAACTAGGCACGAGTCTCAGCGGGCGTGGCCCCAACTAGGCACGAGTCTCAGCGGGCGTGGCCCCAACTAGGCACGAGTCTCAGCGGGCGTGGCCCCAACTAGGCACGAGTCTCAGCGGGCGTGGCCCCAACTAGGCACGAGTCTCAGCGGGCGTGGCCCCAACTAGGCACGAGTCTCAGCGGGCGTGGCCCCAACTAGGCACGAGTCTCAGCGGGCGTGGCCCCAACTAGGCACGAGTCTCAGCGGCGTGGCCCCAACTAGGCACGAGTCTCAGCGGGCGTGGCCCCAACTAGGCACGAGTCTCAGCGGGCGTGGCCCCAACTAGGCACGAGTAGCTTTGTCATTGGGAAATGCTGCCACAGGAACAACAATTGTGATTAGTGAAAAAAAGACCAACCAGTGGATCACAAGCAACATAACCTCCTCATTACTCCCCGAGAACATCCTCTTCTCCTACCCCAGAACTTCCTGAATATGTTGCTCTTTCATCTCCTTCTTCTTCTGTCTTCGTATCTGTTGTTTGGACTCCTTATCCATTTTTAATGCCAGAGCTCTTCTCAGCTGAACCTCCTCCACACCCAGCTTCTTCAAGTCCTTCTGCTGCTTCTCATAAGAACAGACCAGCTCCTGAACCTACCACACAATGATTTAAATGGTGTTTTGGTGAGGAACAATCAATACTGGTAAAGTCTGGTTAACAGCAGTAAGCTCTTCATAATGGTGTTAATACTTGACTAAAGTCTGGTAAACAGCAGTAAGCTCTTCATAATGGTGTTAATACTTGACTAAAGTCTGGTAAACAGCAGTAAGCTCTTCATAATGGTGTTAATACTTGACTAAAGTCTGGTAAACAGCAGTAAGCTCTTCATAATGGTGTTAATACTTGATCATGTGACCAACCTCTTCCTGGTGTAGCTTGGTCTTGTTTATACTGGTCTCCAGGTCTTGCAGTAATTGAAACATTAGCTGGATCTCTGCCTCACTGTGAGTAACTCCATGGACATTACCCTGTAACTCCACCAGCCGTTCATCTGCCTGTTTGATGGCTTCCTTAATGGTCCTCACATTGTCCTTCATCTTTTCCATCTCAATCTTCATTTCCTCTGGCGACTCAACAATCTGAGACTTTAATTTACCAATGTCTTCCTTCTGACTGGCCACATCGACTTTCAGCTTGGTCTGACACACACACACAGACACACACACACATACACACACATTTAAATGGTGTGTTGCATTAAACATTTAACCCCATTTTGCAGCTTGGTCATTACCTACCAACTTCTGAGACCTCTCTGCAATTTCAGTTTTCCACTCCGCAATATTCTCATTGATTACATTCTACAAGGAAAGAAAATGCTAATTAGTGGGTCATTATTTTTTACTTTTTTTATTATTGTCACTGAACAGTACAAGTCCAGTAAAACAAATTGAAGTTTGAATCCAACCAGAAAGTGCAAAAGAGCAGTACAACAATACCATGCAGGGCAGTGGAATAACACCATGCAGGGCAGTGGAATAACACCATGCAGGGCAGTGGAATAACACCATGCAGGGCAGTGGAATAACACCATGCAGGGCAGTGGAATAACACCATGCAGGGCAGTGGAATAACACCATGCAGGGCAGTGGAATAACACCATGCAGGGCAGTGGAATAACAGCAGGCAGGGCAGTGGAATAACAGCAGGCAGGGCTGTGGAATAATACCACGCAGGGCTGTGGAATAATACCACGCAGGGCTGTGGAATAATACCACGCAGGGCTGTGGAATAATACCACGCAGGGCTGTGGAATAGTACCACGCAGGGCTGTGGAATAGTACCACGCAGGGCAGTGGAATAGTACCACGCAGGGCAGTGGAATAGTACCACGCAGGGCAGTGGAATAGTACCATGCAGGGCAGTGGAATAGTACCATGCAGGGCAGTGGAATAGTACCATGCAGGGCAGTGGAATAGTACCATGCAGGGCAGTGGAATAGTACCATGCAGGGCAGTGGAATAGTACCATGCAGGGCAGTGGAATAGTACCATGCAGGGCAGTACCATGCAGGGCAGTGGAATAGTACCATGCAGGGCAGTGGAATAGTACAGTGGAATAGTACCATGCAGGGCAGTGGAATAGTACCATGCAGGGCAGTGGAATAGTACCATGCAGGGCAGTGGAATAGTACCATGCAGGGCAGTGGAATAGTACCATGCAGGGCAGTGGAATAGTACCATGCAGGGCTGTGGAATAGTACCATGCAGGGCTGTGGAATAATACCATGCAGGGCTGTGGAATAATACCATGCAGGGCAGTGGAATAGTACCATGCAGGGCTGTGGAATAATACCATGCAGGGCTGTGGAATAATACCATGCAGGGCTGTGGAATAATACCATGCAGGGCTGTGGAATAATACCATGCAGGGCTGTGGAATAATACCATGCAGGGCTGTGGAATAATACCATGCAGGGCTGTGGAATAATACCATGCAGGGCTGTGGAATAATACCATGCAGGGCTGTGGAATAATACTATGCAGGGCTGTGGAATAATACTATGCAGGGCAGGTCTTTCTCTGTGTCAGTCAGTTATCTTCTGCCTGTTAAACAATAAACATGAACCATGTTGAACGAGTGCTGTCATTCTGACAGGTATTTGCCAGGCCCGGTACTCACCACTTTCTGTTTAATAGTGAGTGCTGTCATTCTGACAGGTATTTCCCAGGCCCGGTACTCACCACTTTCTGTTTAATAGTGAGTGCTGTCATTCTGACAGGTATTTCCCAGGCCCGGTACTCACCACTTTCTGTTTGATAGTGAGTGCTGTCATTCTGACAGGTATTTCCCAGGCCCGGTACTCACCACTTTCTGTTTGATAGTGAGTGCTGTCATTCTGACAGGTATTTCCCAGGCCCGGTACTCACCACTTTCTGTTTGATAGTGAGTGCTGTCATTCTGACAGGTATTTCCCAGGCCCGGTACTCACCACTTTCTGTTTGATAGTGAGTGCTGTCATTCTGACAGGTATTTCCCAGGCCCGGTACTCACCACTTTCTGTTTGATAGTGAGTGCTGTCATTCTGACAGGTATTTCCCAGGCCCGGTACTCACCACTTTCTGATACTGCTGCATTGTTCGGGCCTGCAGGTCTGACAGAGCAGCATCCAGCTCTTTGGCTTCAGCCTGCTGTTCCGCAGGAATTGTACTGAAGGAGAGAAGGGTCAGAGTTCACAACTCAGGGTACTAAGGAAGTGTTCTCCATAGCTGCATCATAACCAGTGAGAAAAACCTCCACCCCTACCCATTCATCACTCACGTTAATTTGTCAATCTTCTTTTGAGCATCTTTTGATCCTTGTGAGTACGCCTGCAGCCTGTCCATGTCTTCTCTCTGAACGAATAAAAGTACTGAAAAAACTGACCATACCCACCAAGCCTGACCACAATTAAGCCAATCGCAAACACACCAACATTAACCCTAGTGGAGAAGAAGGTATCCCAGTCTAACTCACAAATCTCTCCTGGTGTCCAACAATCATATCCAGCCTCTGTTTCCTGAAGTGGAGGAAGTTCATGATGCCACTTAGGATGGTCATGGTTCTCTTCATCTCTGTAGGACAGAAGGACATCAGGCTGTCGGACAGAGGGACCGGTTGTCGGACAGAGGGAGCGGTTGTCAGGGTGTCGGACAGAGGGACCGGTTGTCAGACAGAGGGACCGGTTGTCAGACAGAGGGACCGGTTGTCAGACAGAGGGGCCGGTTGTCAGACAGAGGGACCGGTTGTCAGACAGAGGGACCGGTTGTCAGACAGAGGGACCGGTTGTCAGACAGAGGGACCGGTTGTCAGACAGAGGGACCGGTTGTCAGACAGAGGGACCGGTTGTCAGACAGAGGGACCGGTTGTCGGACAGAGGGACCGGTTGTCGGACAGAGGGACCGGTTGTCGGACAGAGGGACCGGTTGTCGGACAGAGGGACCGGTTGTCGGACAGAGGGACCGGTTGTCAGGGTGTCGGACAGAGGGACCGGTTGTCAGGGTGTCGGACAGAGGGACCGGTTGTCAGGGTGTCGGACAGAGGGACCGGTTGTCAGGGTGTCGGACAGAGGGACCGGTTGTCAGGGTGTCGGACAGAGGGACCGGTTGTCAGGGTGTCGGACAGAGGGACCGGTTGTCAGGGTGTCGGACAGAGGGACCGGTTGTCAGGGTGTCGGACAGAGGGACCGGTTGTCAGGGTGTCGGACAGAGGGACCGGTTGTCAGGGTGTCGGACAGAGGGACCGGTTGTCAGGGTGTCGGACAGAGGGACCGGTTGTCAGGGTGTCGGACAGAGGGACCGGTTGTCAGGGTGTCGGACAGAGGGACCGGTTGTCAGGGTGTCGGACAGAGGGACCGGTTGTCAGGGTGTCGGACAGAGGGACCGGTTGTCAGGGTGTCGGACAGAGGGACCCTAACCCCATTTCAATGCACCAGTCCATCAACTGAGAGAATAATTCCTCCTCCACCACACAGCTCATAAGGAACACCTCCTCCTGCACCACACAGCACATAAGGAACACCTCCTCCTGCACCACACAGCACATAAGGAACACCTCCTCCTGCACCACACAGCACATAAGGAACACCTCCTCCTGCACCACACAGATCATACCTCCTCCATAATTTCTTCACACAGATCATACTCACTGGGAGACAGCAGATCATTCAGTGAGAAGTCGTACACATAACATATGGGCAGGAACTGACGCCTGGAACATACCAACAACAAATAAATAGTATTACTGATGCAGAGATACCAACAACACACCGCTCACACCCAAACATAACAACATGAGAACTCACATTCGGAGATAAACACTAATGACAGCTGTGGAACGCTCATGGAGATCTGGAAACTGGATGTTCTCTGAGAAGGGGACCTGAAGAAAGAAAAACAGGAAAACTGTACATCACAAGACAAGAACTATGGTTCATCAATAAGGTTGGAACGAAATACCGTTTGAGAAAATTCATTAAAATGCACGGTTAGGCAAAAATAAAAAACGAACAAGAAATAAAAAAGGATATACATTTAAAAACAGGGAACAGGGGCCGAACCGTGCCGCGGGAACAGGGGCCGAACCGTGCCGCGGGAACAGGGGCCGAACCGTGCCGCGGGAACAGGGGCCGAACCGTGCCGCGGGAACAGGGGCCGAACCGTGCCGCGGGAACAGGGGCCGAACCGTGCCGCGGGAACAGGGGCCGAACCGTGCCGCGGGAACAGGGGCCGAACCGTGCCGCGGGAACAGGGGCCGAACCGTGCCGCGGGAACAGGGGCCGAACCGTGCCGCGGGAACCGGGGCCGAACCGTGCCGCGGGAACCGGGGCCGAACCGTACCGCGGGAACCGGGGCCGAACCGTACCGCGGGAACCGGGGCCGAACCGTACCGCGGGAACCGGGGCCGAACCGTACCGCGGGAACCGGGGCCGAACCGAACCATAGCTGAACCGTACCACGGCTGAACCATAGCTGAAACGTACCGTGGCTGAACCATAGCTGAACCGTACAAAGCTGAATGAAGTGTAAATGAACTCAGGGCATGAAATTGGCACCCGCCAAATGCGAGTAACTTTTGTGATTGTCGAGTGAAACCGTCAATCTACCTGCCACATTGGCGGGTAGCCAATAAGACAACACAACATCGAGCAAGCGTTGTGTTGTTGACCAATCACGTAGCCTATTGTTTTTGTTAAGCAAGCCACGCTATTTTCTTGGACGTTCGAGACAAAATGCTGGCGTGAAGAGGTTGCCGGCTGTAGAGCAACGAAAAGAGGATGAGGAGGACGGTTCCAAAAATAAAAAAGACGTTTTAATACTAAGTGGAAAGGGATGGCAAGGATCGCGACTGGTTGGTGTACGACGTCACAACAGACTCTTGTCTTGAAAAGCCACAAACTTATAATATGTACAAACTAGGGCTGCACGATATATCAACTCAATACCTTTATTGCGATATCACGTTGCACAATATCAATATAGAAAATGTCGCAAGAAGTGCGATATTTATTTATACATTTATTTTGTGGAGACTGGAGAGATGCGTCGGTTGGCTTTGTGGCTTAGTTGTGTTTGATTTAAGCGCACGCTTGAAAACTGTATATAATGAACACGTTTCATTGGCCAGTTCCCCCGTCACATGCAAGTGACAGCAAACGGGTCCACTAAACGAACAGACCCTATGGAACAGGTGACGTATGTGTGAGCGCACGGGTCAACTAAACGAACAGACCCTATCGAACACGTGACGTATGTGTTAACTCCGACTACGTGAGTGAAGACAAATAGAGACACCCGGACAAAGCGAGAAAAAGCGAGTTAGAGAAGTTTAAGAAAAGTTTCAGCAAACTAATGTCGCTCAATCTGTTGTACTCTGCAAACCCTGCGGTATGGTGATACACCGGGCAAGAGGAAATACAACCGACCTATTTTCCCATCTTAAAAACCACACATGCTACTATAGGATGAGTGCAAACGCCACAATCGATTTTGTTTATATATTAATCTATTTTGAGGCATTTTCCCATAACTTTTGTGTTTTTACATGTTTAATAATATCGAAATTAATATCGATATCGCAATATTCATGATCAATACCGCAATATCACATTTTGTCAATATCGTGCAACCCCAGTACAAACTTAAAAATAGTATTTTGATATATATGTTGTGTTTAATGTTAATCTAAAATTTAAAGTGACTAATGGATTGCAGTTAACTTGCAGGTGTTAACTAAATAAATGAGACCTTCAGTGAGATGATTGGCTGTTTATATTTGTTATTTTCTATTCTAAACACCTGCCACACCAGGTCAGATACAGTTGTAAGTCATTATGTTGATCTAGTCATAAATGAGATTGGTTAAGTTGGTTAATAACTCGACAGCACTTTAATGTGTATTCGGTACAAGTTCAAGAACCATTCGTATGCATTTTCTGAGTCATTCACCTTAATTTTAGGCACAAAACATTTTGGCTGGAGAAAATCCACTGTGGCAGGTAGATTTCAAAATCCACCTGCCACAGTGGCTGGTGGCCAAAAACGTTAACTTCAGACCCTGAATGAACTGTCCCATCTCTTATAATAAGTCAGGTAGTAAAACACAGCAACATACTGGTCGGATGTATCTTCTGGATCATGTTCCTACCTGACTAGCTAATGAGTGATTGGTTTAGAAATCTAGTAACAAATAGACGTAGTGTTCATACCACATAATGACATTCAGGCCTGAAGCGAAACAGGAGCTGGAGGACTCTCATGTACAGTCTCTGGACAGACTCTGCCTATAATGGAGACAACATAGTATTACTAGGAACACTAGCAGAGGGAAACAGCAGTTATGACACTAACCCCTGTGTATCTACTTACTAAACAAAAACTCAGTCATGTTTAAACATTTAACGTGACTTACCTTAGGGCTGGGGGAAATATCATTCTTAGTAAATTGTTTTGCCTCTTGCCCTGTAAGGACCTCAGTGCGAAAAAACGTTACAATAGCGTCCACTTTATACAACGGGAAAGTGTTGTCCGCCATAGTTCCTGGAAAATGATAAGAACTGTAACGGAATAAACAAAGCCAAAATTAGCAGTGTTTTCACTTGGTTACGGTTCCTCAATGCTTTTGATTTAGTTAGTTATACAGTATAACTTACAGTAATGAATTAATCCATTCACTCTGGTTAACCGTCCTCTCTCGGCTAACCGTCTCTCAGAAAACTACCTCAGCTAACCGTCTCTCAGATAACTACCTCAGCTAACCGTCTCTCAAAAAACTACCTCAGCTAACCGTCTCTCAGATAACTACCTCAGCTAACCGTCTCTCAGATAACTACCTCAGCTAACCGTCTCTCAGATAACTACCTCAGCTAACCGTCTCTCAGATAACTACCTCAGCTAACCGTCTCTCAGATAACTACCTCAGCTAACCGTCTCTCAGATAACTACCTCAGCTAACCGTCTCTCAGATAACTACCTCAGCTAACCGTCTCTCAGATAACTACCTCAGCTAACCGTCTCTCAGATAACTACCTCAGCTAACCGTCTCTCAGATAACTACCTCAGCTAACCGTCTCTCAGATAACTACCTCAGCTAACCGTCTCTCAGATAACTACCTCAGCTAACCGTCTCTCAGATAACTACCTCAGCTAACCGTCTCTCAGAAAACTACCTCAGCTAACCGTCTCTCAAAAAACTACCTCAGCTAACCGTCTCTCAGATAACTACCTCAGCTAACCGTCTCTCAGAAAACTACCTCAGCTAACCGTCTCTCAAAAAACTACCTCAGCTAACCGTCTCTCAGAAAACTACCTCAGCTAACCGTCTCTCAGAAAACTACCTCAGCTAACCGTCTCTCAGATAACTACCTCAGCTAACCGTCTCTCAGAAAACTACCTCAGCTAACCGTCTCTCAGAAAACTACCTCAGCTAACCGTCTCTCAGAAAACTACCTCAGCTAACCGTCTCTCAAAAAACTACCTCAGCTAACCGTCTCTCAGATAACTACCTCAGCTAACCGTCTCTCAGATAACTACCTCAGCTAACCGTCTCTCAGATAACTACCTCAGCTAACCGTCTCTCAGATAACTACCTCAGCTAACCGTCTCTCAGATAACTACCTCAGCTAACCGTCTCTCAGATAACTACCTCAGCTAACCGTCTCTCAGATAACTACCTCAGCTAACCGTCTCTCAGATAACTACCTCAGCTAACCGTCTCTCAGATAACTACCTCAGCTAACCGTCTCTCAGATAACTACCTCAGCTAACCGTCTCTCAGATAACTACCTCAGCTAACCGTCTCTCAGATAACTACCTCAGCTAACCGTCTCTCAGATAACTACCTCAGCTAACCGTCTCTCAGATAACTACCTCAGCTAACCGTCTCTCAGATAACTACCTCAGCTAACCGTCTCTCAGATAACTACCTCAGCTAACCGTCTCAGCTCCACCATAAACGACTAAATGCTACTAGTTACCGTTGCAAATATAGCATCAAGCTACACCGCAATCCAGATTTGCATCTGTAACAAACTCGTTATTAATGACGTCTAGCTAATTCAAACACAATTAGGCAGATACTGATAATTGTAAAACATTATCAACTATTAACGCGTCGTTTCAATACCTTATGTTGTGTAGTAGAATATACGAGTCCGTCTGATATTTTGATTTCTCGCGCCTTAATGTTTCTTCTTCTGTGGTTGACAGCGTAGTGACAGCGCCCTCTAGTGTGGTGGACGAATAAATACAGCGATAAAAAAGTCAAGAGAAACATCTATTTGTTTTGAAAAACAAATGCAAATATAGTTGCAAGCAACAATGGGGCGGGGTCCTCCTATTGGGAAGCAAGGGATGAGAAATGAGGCATCTGAAAAAATATTGGTCTTTCATGGTCTATCCGTGTTGAAATGGCGTCAATTAGAGAAAAAATGCAAGGAAACCTGTCAAAGCCTTGACCTTTAAGGCAATTTTGATGGCTGAAGTAGTGTACACAAAATATTAGACATGTGAGTATAATCTTACATCCTATCAGTGTTTACTCTAACTCTGTGGTTCTACATCACTCAGGGTGGCTACAGTGACATTTTGTTCAATTCTTTATTATAGTGCTACCTATGAGCAAATAAACTTGCATGCCTTTTTCTGGGTAGTAAGATACAATTCAAATTAACGTACCAAGTTATCAGGTAGTTTATGCTAATCTGGACACAATTATAAAGTTGAACTATCATCCTCATTTTTCTTGGTTACTTTGTCCATGGCAGGTATTCAAAGCAATTGTGGTACATGGTTGAAGCTAATGATTGGCTTCAGTGATTTTGAAATGAATGACTTAGTTGTGAATACCACTATGTAATCAGTCTACTAATAGTTGCAAACAGAATATGTTGTATATCAGAAAGGCAAGTGATATCAGTTGAATTAAAAAGGGTGCTATAGCCAGAAATGTGCATAGTGTTTCTTTAAGTTCTGTGGACAGAGTGGGATATAGTAGTGTCTTTGGCAAAGCCTAACAGTTTGTATGAGGCCTAATCCTATGTATACTCCTATGCAGGTCAATGTTTCAGTGGTTATGGAGTGACATAATTTGAAGGTTTCTGCTTTAATTCCCTATTAAGACAAATGTCTGTTGGATCTTTGGGCAAGGAACTTTTTCGAGTACTAAATGTAGTTTGATTTGGATAAGAGGATCTGTTAAATGATTAAAACGTGATTGAAATGGTTTCTTTTAGAAGGATGTCGAATAGTGTGACAATGAAGTGAATAGGTCAGGTAAGCTAATAAAAACAGTGCAAAAACAATAGGTTTTCTCCTTTCTCAAAAAATAATGATTTGTGAAGATTTTAGCAATGTAAGGACACAAGCACAGTCAGCCCAATGCAGAGGCAATGAGCAAACTCAATAGGATATAGAACAGCTATTTTACATGGCCAAATTGACAAGTGGCGTATTTCCATTGCATCCACATTGTCTACAGAATTACAGTATTAACACTGTCTGCATTAACAAGGGCACAGCCCCAGGCCCAGCCAGCCCAAAGCAAAGCAAAGCAAAGGTAATGCATTAAGCCAGATTGTGTACCTCTGCTATAGGGCACCTCTGTCAACTAAGCAACTAAACGGCTCAGCAAGCCATTTAAACAGTCAGTCTTCCCACTCAAGGTTGCAACCCAAAAACTGCCCAGAATTACACATGTGTCCTAAAATATATAAACGTAATAAAATAGACCGAAAAAATGCCCTGGTGAACAGAGGAAATGTCTGGTTAAACAGCATATCTCCCAAATAAATCTATTTGTGGGCCGCAATGCATTCTGGGTCACGAGAGCAACCATGCTAGCGAAAAGCTAACCTTTGCCAACAAGTGACTTCAATGCAAATGACTGGAACGCTTCACGAACTATAGCAATGATGCTAATCTTTCTATTTCTCAAAAAGACTGGCTGGCTGGAACGCTTCACAAACAACACTTGTAGTCATGCTTACAAGTGAATTTTCTGTATTAATATTGCTTTAATTCAAGTTGAATGACAATAATTTACAACTGTCAAGCCAGGAATCAAGTCAATTAAATAATTACACACTTGTCATGCCAAAAAGCAGAGGTAATGAGTAAACTCACACGTTATTTGAAAAAACACAAAACTTTTACATTTCTTTTCATTCTTTGTATATATGTTAAATACATATTTTTTAAAATCACGTTATTTACATTATTATTGTGACTTGGGGAAGGGAAAAGGGGCTAACGGTGGTGCCAAAAAACCCTTCTAGTGAGGACAAACGACAAAAACTAGGTGAAGGGAAAAAGCTTTAGACACTCATTAAAAAACCCTTCGGGGATCTTCGGGGAGCCGGATACGGGGTTGGTCTGTGTCTGAAGTCTGTGTCTTGGGTGGGTATGCTGTTTCCTGGGTGCTGGATCTGCTGGTGGTGCTGTGTGCCGGGATCAGGGTCTGGTGCTGGACCTGCAGAGGGTGAGGAAGGACAACCTGAGGAGCGAGCCAACCCACAGACAAGTCCTGGCCCGAAGGTCATTGATGGAACTCGCCTGTGAGCAGCCCGCTCGGTGCAAAGGTCTGGCGTAGGTCCCTCCTCCCCGCCTCCTCCGGGTGCTGGGTTGGTGTTGGTGTGTGCATGCGGGATCACCTGGTGCTGGCCCTGCAGAGGGAGGAAGGATCTGGACCTGGTGCTGGCCCTGCAGATGCCTCTTCTGGGTGCTTGGGTGGTGGTGCTGGGGAGTGGGGAAGGACAACCTGAGGAGTCCTGCGGTCAAATGGAACTCGCCTGTGAGCAGCCCGCTCCATCTGCCGTTCTGATGCTGTTGGTGGTGCCTGTATGCCAGGGTCCCCTATTGGGCCTGCAGAGGGGAGGAAGGACACCTGAGGAGCGGAACAGTGTGGTACTCGCCTGTGAACCGCCGCTCCGGGTGAAGGTCTAATGTGGGTCCCTCCTCCACACCTCTTCCGGTGCTGGGGTGCTGGGGTGGTGCGGTTGTGGTGGGGGGGGGTCATTCCTCCAGGGGCGTTGCGCTGATGAGGCTGATACGCTGGAGGCTCGAGGACGGATTGATGTTCTGGAACGGGGGTGGGGGTGGTCCGATGCGGCACGGGGGATTTTAGAGGTTGATGTCTTTCCATCTTGTTACCCCCCATGCCGCTCTCGCCGTTACTGGGTCCTTGTGAAAGTCTGTGATGGCGTGGTCCCTGAGAAGAATGGTGATCCTCCTCCTCAGGGTTGTTGGGTCCACTGTGGTTTTGTTAAAAACCATTATGTTCCTCGTCTCCCACAGGACCTGCTTGACGACGCCGATGATCCTCCACTGCTGGCGGAGCTCGGTGGTGGTGCATCCGCCGGGAGGACCGTTCAGGATGTTTTCTGTCGTCAAGCGAGGTAGGGTCAGCAGCCTGTTGTGGGAGACAGAGGGAACAAACAAGGCCCAGACCCGCCTGGCCACGGAGCACTCGGCCAAAACATGGTATGTGTTTTCAACCGTGTTGCATCCGTGGGGGCAGCTCACTGTCAGTGCAATGTGCCGCCTGTACATGAATTCTCCGGTAGGGAGGCAACCATGAACAGCCATCCAGGAGATGTCTTTCTGTCTGTTTGTAAGGCAATGGTGATTGACGTTTAACCATACCTGTTGCGGGGCTACAGTTGAGCTGTCTCTCAGAGGGGCCACTGTGTCCTTGGAGCGGATGTGGCCCATGATGTCTTTGTATTTCCAAGAAGCCAGCCCAGCTGTAGACAGACCCGACCCGAAGGCAAAGTCTCTGATGGCTTTGTAGACTTTTGGGGGATCCCAGCTATAGGACACAGTGTGGTCGATAGTGCCCATTCCCAGTGTTCTGAGGATGGGTGTGGCGTAGTGTCTCTCAAAGAAACTGGCTTTTCTGTCCGGTTTATTGAATGTTTTGACCAAGTTGGAGAGCTGCTGTGCCCTAATAATGTTGAGGATATCTGGGACCCCCTTCCCCCGATTCTCCACCATTTTGTACAGGGTGCTGCGTTGGAGTTGCTCCATTTGGCTCCCCCAGACAAAGGTGAACATCAAGCGCTCAATCTTTTTGCTTGCTGCCTTGTCCGGGGGAAACACCCTGCCTAGGTACAGTAGAATGGGGAGAACAATTGCCTTCAGGATCAGGGTCTTACCCGTCATCGTGAGGGACCGTGCACTCCACTCGCAGATTTTCCGTTGGACGTGGCAGATGGTCTCCGCCCAGCTGGTGGATCCCCCCCCGTCCCGCTGGAAGGTGATCCCCAGCAGCTTGATGGTTTCTGTTTTCACAGGGAAAGAGGTGGTGAGAGTCTCATGCCAGTGTCCTGATAGAAAGAGCTCACTCTTACCCCGGTTGACGAGGGCGCCTGTGGCTGCACAGTAGTCGTCCACCGCCTTTGTTGCAGTGGTGATGGAGCGGCTATCTGTGCCAACGATGGTGATGTCGTCCATGTACGCCATCACCCTTAGCCTCTCTCCCCCGGCTCCTGGCAGCTGGTAGCCCGGGATACCTGGGGATGTTCTGATTCTTTCCAAGAAAGGCTCCAGGTAGATGACGTACAGCAGAGGGGCTAAAGGGCATCCTTGTCTCACGCCGGATCTGATGGGGAATGGGTCTGTGAGGATGTTGTTTACCAGTACTCTGCTGCTGATGTTTTGGTAGCAGAGGTTGGTCCAGTTGATGAGGTGTTGGGGGAAGTTCATCTTCTTCAGCACCCTCTGCAGGAAGCCATGGCTAACCCTGTCAAAAGCCTTTTCCTGGTCCAGGCTTAGCAGGCCCAAGGGGGACCCACGCTCCTGGGAGTGTGGATGACGTCTCTCACCAGGAGCAGGTTGTCATTTATAGACCTCTCGGGATGCTGCATGTCTGGTCTGCAGCTATTACTGTGGGGAGATGGGACTGAAAGCGTTTGGTTAGGGCCTTAGTCATGATTTTATAGTCCACAGATAGGAGGTTGATTGGACGCCAGTTCCGGAGGTCTTTGAGGTCCCCTTCTTCGGGATAAGAGTGATTGTGCTTTGTCGCATGGACTCACCCAACCGTCTCTCCCTGTATATGGCTTGGAAGACATCCGCCACGTCGTTCTTGATGAGATTCCAGAAGGTCTGGTAGAACTCTCCCGGGATCCCGTCCGGTCCAGGTGCTTTTTGCTTGTTAATGGAGTGCACTGCCCGGGTGAGCTCCTCAATGCTCATTTCGGGGTCTTCACTCTCACCTCCCTCGATGACTCTGTTGAGACCCTCCAAGAAGTCAGTTGCGAGGTCTCCATCGGCAGGCTTTGTGTCATACAGTCTGCCATAGAAGTCCCCGGCCGCCCTCAGGATGTCTGCGCTGTTTTTCACAGAGTCACCTTGGCTGTTATAGAGGGACAGGATGGGTTTTTGTCTTGACCGTGCCTTTCGGAAGAAGTAGCGAGTGCATTTCTCATCCTCCTCCAGACCCTGGAGTTTTGACCTGTACTGGCTCTTTTTTTGCTCCTCCCTATAGAGTGTAGCTAGGTGTTCTTTGGTTTCGGACAGCTCTCGGGCCACTTCAAAACCCTCTAGCTGGAGGAGGCTAAGTCGTTGTAGGGCCTTGTTATGGTGGTTAAAACAGGCCCTCTTTTCCCTAGCCTTCCTCCTCCCTACACGACCGAAGTAGCCTTTGACCCTGTCCTTGACCATTTCCCACCACTCTATAGGGGAGTCGTACAGTTCTTTCAGTGCTCGCCACTCCAGGTAACGTCTAGAGAAGGAGCAACTGACTGTCTGGTCCTCGAGGACTGATGTATTCATCCTCCAGGACCCTCTGCCTATCTTCACTAGCCCCTCCCAATCTAAGGTCACGGTCACCATCCTGTGGTCCGAGAAGTGCGCCGCCTCACTGGTCAAGGAGCGCATTCTCAGGCCAGGCGAGAGTAAGAACATGTCTATTCTTGAGTCTGAAGCCCCGGAGGAACTCACCCATGTCGATGATGGCTTGAAGCTCTTTAGAGGATCGGTCTCTCCTTGGCTTGCTGCGGTCCTCGTCCCGAAGTGCACAGTTGAAATCCCCCCCACCAGGACTGGCGTCGAGACGAGGAGGAGAGACCTGAGCTTCCGGTATAGGGAGACTCTCTCTGGTACGTTGGTCGCGCCGTACACATTGATGACTCTCAGGGGCGAACCCTGGATCTCCAGGTCTAAGACCAGGATTCGCCCGCTTTCCACGACGCGGCTGGCTTTTGGTCGGATGTACGGGTTGGTCATCAATATGCCGACCCCGTCCGCTCTGGCGATGTTTGAGCCGGACCAGAAAGAGCTCCCTAGAGTCCATACCTCCTCCAGGAGGCCATGCATCTCCAGGGATGTCCTGGAGCAGGAAAATGTCTGCTGGTTTAGTTGTGAGGTGCCCTAGGACTGTGCGGCGTCTGTCGGGGTATCGGATGCTTCTGGTATTGAGGGTTGATATGGTTACTGACATGATGAGTTGTAGTGATATCTGGTGTCGTTGGCCCCCATTTGGTTACAGATGGTGATTAGGGCCTCTGTTGTGTCGTAGGGGTCGTATGGCGGCTCACCCCCCTGGCTGCTCATGGGTGTTGTTTTGCCCCCCCCTACTGCCTGGCTGTGTTGTCGTTTGGCCCTCCAGTGGTGCCGTGGGTATTGACTGTAGGGACGATGGTGTTTCGGGGGGTCCTTCAGGTCTAGGGGTTGGCTGGTCACCTGTACGGGGTCGGGCCCTCCGAAGAACTGGTCAAATAAATTTAGGGTCTCTAAATTTGGTGTTGTGGCAGTGTTTGCGATGGTGTCGGAGGGCTGGGCTATGGTTGGGACGGGCAAGCGACCAGACGGGATGGGAGTTGGGGAGGGTGGTGGTGTAGGGTTGGGCCTAGCCTTTTGGCGTTGAGGTTTTGGCTCTGGGGTCGTTTTTTGGTTCGGGCGTTTAGGGGGTCTCTTTCGTTTCTGGTGGGTTACCTGGGACCAGGTTGTGTCATCCTCCTCCGAGAACAGCGACTGGGAGGTGGGGATTGGCTCCGGCTCCCCTTTAACTGGCAGTGTGGGGCCGGGTGGTGAGGGTGGTGTGGGTGTCTGGGTCTGAGTAGTCGGGATAGGTATATCTTCTATATCCGTAGAGTCTGGGTCTATGTCGTCGCTGTTTGTTGGTGGGGGGGGGGATGGAGGAGGAGGGGGAGTGGGTGGTTGAGGGGGAGGTTGTGGGTTGTCGTTTGTTGGGCCGTCTGCCCTTGCCCTGCCCTGCCCGCATAGGACCTGGGACATGTCCTGAAAAAATGTCCTACGACCCCGCACAGACAGCGGCCAGGTGTCCAAGGTTGCCACAGTTTCTGCAGTGGACGGAGCCTCTGTTGTTTCCCAGCGTGATGGTGCTGGGCAGATGACGGACCCCGCCCACTCCAGTTGGGTCCGGTTTCAGCTGGACCAGCCACTTAAATCCCCCTGTCCAGACCTGGTCTTCGTCTAGGACCCTCATACCTTTAGATTTTATTGTGGCGTACCTGTTTAGCCATGTTTCGATGTCGTATTCTTGAATGCATTCATTATGAAAGTTGACGGTTACTACTTTAGATTCTGTGTCTGACTGTGTCTGACCAAACTCACACAGTGGACCTCTGCTACAGGGCCACCCTGATAACTAAGCTATTGAACGGCAAAGCAAAGCCATTTAAACCATCAGTTTTCCACCTCACGGTGGCAACCCAATTTTTTTTAAACTGCCCATGATGAAAGAAATGTCTTAAATAATATACACCTAACAAAAGAGACCGAAACAAAATGACCTGGTGAACACAATAAATGTCTGGTAAAACAGCATTTCACCTAAATAAAACATTATTCCACCGCAATGCATGCTGGGAGAACAGAGCTTGACTGTTCACTGGAATGAGGCTAATCCTGCAGTAACATAAGTTCCGAAGTATTCATTTTGCTTTATTTCAAGTTGAATGACAATATTTTGACACATGTCAAGCCAACATTCGATTAAATTAAAACTGCAATTCAAAATACAAAGAGCCATTATCGTTAACATTAGACACTTTGTTTTATTTTGGGTCCAATTGATTCAGTTTTATCAAGCTCGTACTCAGTCATTTTTTCACATACCAAAGTGAAACCTTTTTAAGGTACTACTGAGTGATGCCATCTTGAATCATGTTAGGTCAGAAAGACCATCAGTCAAAATTACAATTATTTAATAGACTAATATATATTAAGTCAATATGTACATTTACTTAAAGATGCCCCTTTCAGACATTTTGTATTATATTAGTTTTTCCTAGATATACAATTGAAAAACAGTAATTTTACACATGTCAGGCCAAAAAGCAAGTGAATTGGACCAGCGGTTTGGGAGAAATTGTGTTGTGTACATTTTCCCTAAATCTGCACTGTACAAGACATTCCATTATGGCAAATTGTATGCGTCCCAGAGGCTTTTTTGTTCATCATGGGAAGTAAGGTATGTACGCCAAAGGGCATCCATTTTTAACATATGAAGCAGCGGGGCTGATCCCGAACACACAGAAATTATGCAATATAAAAATGTACATAGACACGGCCCTTTCTTGCAACAAATGTCTTATTCCTGAAGACCCTATAGACAGACAGTCATCCCACACATGATAGTAAAGTGGCTAGTCAATCGGAGTGACGGCTGATTCATAGTTAATATTTGTGCGTTGTTTCACTTGTTGGCCATTTTGTCGGCATCTTGCAACACATGTCTTATTCCTTAAGACCCTATAGACAGACAGTCATCCCACACATGATTGTAAAGTAGCTAGTCAATCGGAGTGATGACTGATTTATAGTTAATATTTGTGCGTGTGAACGCATTAGCGGTTAGCTTGTAGCAAAAACTGTCAAAATTCAGCAACCTGTCATTTGGTTGTGTTTTGACCGACAGACTCGGGCATTGAGAGTTTAGTTCATGGGGATGTCCTCTTCATGTGTACTGAGACGATATATCCGTAAGTCTTTGTTTTTATATAAAGAGCCGCACAGTAATTGTGCGTCACACAAAGTTTTTCACTTGTTGGCCATTTTCTCGGCCATCTTGCAACGAATGTCTTATTCCTGAAGACCCTATAGACAGACAGTCATCCCACACATTATTGTCAAGTGGCTAGTCAATTGGAGTGACTGGCGCATAGAAGATAATTTTTGTAGGTTTTGGGAATTTTGCCTAATCCCTAACCGATTTATGTCCCAAGAATAATAATAATAATAATTCTCACGATAACAATAGGGTTCCTCCTGACGGAGGACCCCTAATAATTCTCACAATAACAATAGGGTTCCTCCTGACGGAGGACCCCTAATAATAATTCTCACAATAACAATAGGGTTCTTCCTGACGGAGGACCCCTAATAATAATTCTCACAATAACAATAGGGTTCCTCCTGACGGAGGACCCCTAATAATTCTCACAATAACAATAGGGTTCCTCCTGACGGAGGACCCCTAATAATAATTCTCACAATAACAATAGGGTTCTTCCTGACGGAGGACCCCTAATAATAATTCTCACAATAACAATAGGGTTCCTCCTGACGGAGGACCCCTAATAATAATTCTCACAATAACAATAGGGTTCTTCCTGACGGAGGACCCCTAATAATAATTCTCACAATAACAATAGGGTTCCTCCTGACGGAGGACCCCTAATAATAATTCTCACAATAACAATAGGGTTCCTCCTGACGGAGGACCCCTAATAATTCTCACAATAACAATAGGGTTCCTCCTGACGGAGGACCCCTAATAATAATTCTCACAATAACAATAGGGTTCTTCCTGACGGAGGACCCCTAATAATAATTCTCACAATAACAATAGGGTTCTTCCTGACGGAGGACCCCTAATAATAATTCTCACAATAACAATAGGGTTCTTCCTGACGGAGGACCCCTAATAATAATTCTCACAATAACAATAGGGTTCTTCCTGACGGAGGACCCCTAATAATAATTCTCACAATAACAATAGGGTTCCTCCTGACGGAGGACCCCTAATAATAATTCTCACAATAACAATAGGGTTCTTCCTGACGGAGGACCCCTAATAAGAGCCAATCCAATAACTTGGTGCCTTATTGGATTCCACTTTGCTCTTGGACGAACGAAGTCGGCAATATCTCACACCTGCAGAAAAGGGAAAATCTGGCTCCTAAAACATGGCCATTCTCTCTGCTTATCAGAGGGCTGTGGAGAGGAGGAAGACGAATTCCTCTGTGGGATTCAAAAGTCTAATAAACTTAAAATTAAATGATCATAGGAATAAGGGAATGCTTTTACAGGCAGACCAATAGTTGAGTTATCCGGGTTTGCTACTAATTAATGTATGTTTTTAGATCTTTGTGTTGATAAATAGAAAAGTATAGTATACAAATTAGAATTGGTCTGCCTTTGTACAGTTTAGTCATTTAGTATCAAAGAAAAAGTCCCGAGTGCGAAGTTTTTTTGTATTTTTTTAACATAAATCCTAGTATGTTTTCGCGGTTGTTCTACATAACAACTGTCAGGTGGTGAGGCAGGGGCGATTTGAGACTCTTTTTAGGGGTGCTTCAGCACACCAACATTTCGTCTCAGCACCCCTAAAATAATAGTAACATTATTACTAATAACAATAACATTATTAATATTATTATTTTCTGAAATCATTTTTAGTGCTCTAGAGTTTGCAAACGTGTCTGTTAGTGACAGTCTCATAGGCGAAACAATTACAGATTCAAAGGGCTTGAAAAAGTATTTTTATTTGTGAGAAACATTCAAATTCCGGGCTCACGGCTCAGCCCCCCTAAATGTATTTAACCCAGGGGCATATTCCTCTGTATAATATGATGCTCATCATAGTGTTTACATCGATTAAATAACATGTTCGTCTTTACTTTTAATTGTTATGTATTACATTGTTAAAACCAGAGTTTAAATCTACTGCGGAAAGTTTGAACCGATGACGTGGCACGCCATTATTTGGTTGATGCGTGTGACGTGTGAGCAGTGGAACGTGACGTCAGTCGGCTGTACTATCTACTTCCGGGTTGGTAATTCCACACATAGATATGTCTATGATTCTCCAGGTGCCTGTCGACTTTTCTCTACTTTCATAATAGAATATTCTAGCTGCCTGTGTCATTAAACAGTCATGCAATAAACAGTCATGCAATAAACCAACATTTGATTGGCAAGGACAATGTCATTACTGGAGACAGATGACAACTATGACTTAGTGTTTAAACTAGTTTTAGTGGGAGATGTTGGTGTTATACAGGCCGCTATGGTACAGGCCGCTATGGTACAGGCCGCTATGGTACAGGCCGCTATGGTACAGGCCGCTATGATACAGGCCGCTATGGTACAGGCCGCTATGATACAGGCCGCTATGGTACAGGCCGCTATGGTACCGGCCGCTATGGTACAGGCCGCTATGGTACCGGCCGCTATGGTACAGACCGCTATGGTACAGGCCGCTATGATACCGGCCGCTATGGTACAGGCCGCTATGGTACAGGCCGCTATGGTACAGGCCGCTATGGTACAGGCCGCTATGGTACAGGCCGCTATGGTACAGGCCGCTATGGTACAGGCCGCTATGATACAGGCCGCTATGGTACAGGCCGCTATGGTACAGGCCGCTATGGTACAGGCCGCTATGGTACAGGCCGCTATGGTACAGGCCGCTATGGTACAGGCCGCTATGGTACAGGCCGCTATGGTACAGGCCGCTATGGTACAGGCCGCTATGGTACAGGCCGCTATGATACAGGCCGCTATGATACAGGCCGCTATGGTACAGGCCGCTATGATACAGGCCGCTAAGGTACAGGCCGCTATGGTACAGGCCGCTATGATACAGGCCGCTATGGTACAGGCCGCTATGGTACAGGCCGCTATGGTACAGGCCGCTATGGTACAGGCCGCTATGGTACAGGCCGCTATGGTACAGGCCGCTATGATACAGGCCGCTATGGTACAGGCCGCTATGGTACAGGCCGCTATGATACAGGCCGCTATGGTACAGGCCGCTATGATACAGGCCGCTATGGTACAGGCCGCTATGGTACAGGCCGCTATGATACAGGCCGCTATGGTACAGGCCGCTATGATACAGGCCGCTATGGTACAGGCCGCTATGGTACAGGCCGCTGGTACAGGCCGCTATGTACAGGCCGCTATGGTACAGGCCGGATACAGGCCGCTATGGTACAGGCCGCTATGATACAGGCCGCTATGGTACAGACCGCTATGGTACAGGCCGCTATGTACAGGCCGCTATGATACAGGCCGCTATGGTACAGGCCGCTATTGTACAGGCCGCTATGGTACAGGCCGCTATGGTACAGGCCGCTATGGTACAGGCCGCTATTGTACAGGCCGCTATGGTACAGGCCGCTATGGTACAGGCCGCTATGGTACAGGCCGCTATGATACAGGCCGCTATGGTACAGGCCGCTATGATACAGGCCGCTATGATACAGGCCGCTATGATACAGGCCGCTATGGTACAGGCCGCTATGATACAGGCCGCTATGATACAGGCCGCTATGATACAGGCCGCTATGGTACAGGCCGCTATGATACAGGCCGCTATGATACAGGCCGCTATGATACAGGCCGCTATACAGGCCGCTATGTACAGGCCGCTATGGTACAGGCCGCTATGGCTATGATACAGGCCGCTATGATACAGGCCGCTATGGTACAGGCCGCTATGGTACAGGCCGCTATGATACAGGCCAGGCTATGGTACAGGCCGCTATGATACCGGCCGCTATGGTACAGGCCAGGCCGCTATGATACAGGCTATGGTACAGGCCGCTATGATACAGGCCGCTATGGTACAGGCCGCTATGATACAGGCCGCTATGGTTATGGTACAGGCCGCTATGATACAGGCCGCTATTGTACAGGCCGCTATGGTACAGACCAGACCACCGCTATTATACAGACCACCGCTATTATACAGACCACTGCTATTATACAGACCAGACCACCGCTATTATACAGACCACCGCTATTATACAGACCAGACCACCGCTATTATACAGACCACTGCTATTATACAGACCAGACCACCGCTATTATACAGACCACCGCTATTATACAGACCACCGCTATTATACAGACCAGACCACCGCTATTATACAGACCACCGCTATTATACAGACCACTGCTATTATACAGACCACTGCTATTATACAGACCACTGCTATTATACAGACCAGACCACCGCTATTATACAGACCACTGCTATTATACAGACCAGACCACCGCTATTATACAGACCACTGCTATTTTACAGACCAGACCACCGCTATTATACAGACCAGACCACCGCTATTATACAGACCAGACCACCGCTATTATACAGACCACCGCTATTATACAGACCACTGCTATTATACAGACCACTGCTATTATACAGACCAGACCACCGCTATTATACAGACCACTGCTATTATACAGACCACCGCTATTATACAGACCAGACCACCGCTATTATACAGACCACTGCTATTATACAGACCAGACCACCTCTATTATACAGACCACCGCTATTATACAGACCAGACCACCGCTATTATACAGACCACCGCTATTATACAGACCACTGCTATTATACAGACCACTGCTATTATACAGACCAGACCACCGCTATTATACAGACCACCGCTATTATACAGACCAGACCACCGCTATTATACAGACCACTGCTATTATACAGACCACCGCTATTATACAGACCACCGCTATTATACAGACCGCTATTATAGTGCAGCATGCTGTTGGTTCTATATTAAACAATGTTCTCAATAAATTCAAATACACTTCTATTGTTTTCAAGATTCGAGCTGCGGTTAAAGCTAATTATCAAGTATTTTAATTTAGTCAATAACCACAAACTGTATTGTTACTGATGTACAAGTCGTCTATGAACCCAGTTTTAGTGGGACACTGTTGGCATCTTCCTGTTTCCCCAGTACTATTCGGAACATAATCGGACGGGGATGTCTGATTTGATAGAAAACATTTTGGTCTTGAAATTGTCACCTCACATGACACGTGCTGAAGGTTCTTCCGTTCACTCACACGCAAATTCAAAACTACGGATTAGATCAAAGTCTGATGGGAAGAGCGTGACTGAACGTCCTGTGGTCAGAACATCACATGAAGCAGCCTGCGTCCAATCAACTGTTAATAGGAGAGACACACACACTCACAAAGATTTATCCGAGATGGTCATTATGGGAATTAGAACCCAACAGAAATGCTGGACAAACACCCGACACAAAGTCTAGGTTTTGTAGAAAGTTTATTGAGAACATGTAAAAAAAAATATATTTATTCACAATAATGTCTTGTGTTGCCTTGCCACAAAAATGTTACATAATGTGGTTTCTCTCAACAAACGAATCAAGACACATCACCCTTATCACATGTAATAGCTAGCTAGAACCATGTCTATCCCAAGTGATTAGTACTTCTGGTGACAGCAGTAGGTACAGTACAGTGTAACCATCATATTCAACTGATATAATGATCATCCCATCCTGGATCTATACAGATGATCCCCATAATCCTGCCCTGGATCTCTACAGACATAAACATCACCCTCCCTCCCATCAGCCCATTTAGTCCTGGGTCTAAACATCACTCCCTCCCATCAGCCCATTTAGTCCTTGGTCTAAACATCACTCCCTCCCATCAGCCCATTTAGTCCTTGGTCTAAACATCACTCTCCCTCCCATCAGCCCATTTAGTCCTTGGTCTAAACATCACTCCCTCCCATCAGCCCATTTAGTCCTGGGTCTAAACATCACTCCCTCCCATCAGCCCATTTAGTCCTTGGTCTAAACATCACCCTCCCTCCCATCAGCCCATTTAGTCCTTGGTCTAAACATCACCCTCCCTCCCATCAGCCCATTTAGTCCTTGGTCTAAACATCACTCCCTCCCATCAGCCCATTTAGTCCTGGGTCTAAACATCACTCCCTCCCATCAGCCCATTTAGTCCTTGGTCTAAACATCACTCCCTCCCATCAGCCCATTTAGTCCTTGGTCTAAACATCACTCTCCCTCCCATCAGCCCATTTAGTCCTTGGTCTAAACATCACTCCCTCCCATCAGCCCATTTAGTCCTTGGTCTAAACATCACTCTCCCTCCCATCAGCCCATTTAGTCCTTGGTCTAAACATCACCCTCCCTCCCATCAGCCCATTTAGTCCTTGGTCTAAACATCACCCTCCCTCCCATCAGCCCATTTAGTCCTGGGTCTAAACATTTTATAGTCCCAGCAGAGCCTTGGCCTCTTCACTTTGGGCCATCAGAGTCTCACTAGCGTACTTCTGAAGGAGCTCCATCTTCTTTCTCCTCACCAATGCCTCCTCAACCTGAAAAAACAGTAAACATTAATACACATGTACTGGATTAAATGGTTCATATACCTGTGCTGGATTAAATGGTTCATATACCTGTGCTGGATTAAATGGTTCATATACCTGTGCTGGATTAAATGGTTCATACACCTGTGCTGGATTAAATGGTTCATACACCTGTGCTGGATCAAATGGTTCATATACCTGTGCTGGATTAAATGGTTCATACACCTGTGCTGGATCAAATGGTTCATATACCTGTACTGGATCAAATGGTTCATATACCTGTGCTGGATCAAATGGTTCATATACCTGTGCTGGATTAAATGGTTCATATACCTGTGCTGGATTAAATGGTTCATATACCTGTGCTGGATTAAATGGTTCATACACCTGTGCTGGATTAAATGGTTCATACACCTGTGCTGGATCAAATGGTTCATATACCTGTGCTGGATTAAATGGTTCATACACCTGTGCTGGATCAAATGGTTCATATACCTGTGCTGGATCAAATGGTTCATATACCTGTGCTGGATCAAATGGTTCATATACCTGTGCTGGATTAAATGGTTCATACACCTGTGCTGGATCAAATGGTTCATACACCTGTGCTGGATCAAATGGTTCATATACCTGTGCTGGATCAAATGGTTCATATACCTGTGCTGGATTAAATGGTTCATATACCTGTGCTGGATCAAATGGTTCATATACCTGTGCTGGATCAAATGGTTCATATACCTGTGCTGGATTAAATGGTTCATATACCTGTGCTTGATTAAATGGTTCATATACCTGTGCTGGATTAAATGGTTCATATACCTGTGCTGGATTAAATGGTTCATATACCTGTGCTGGATCAAATGGTTCATATACCTGTGCTGGATCAAATGGTTCATATACCTGTGCTGGATCAAATGGTTCATATACCTGTGCTGGATCAAATGGTTCATATACCTGTGCTGAATTAAATGGTTCATATACCTGTGCTGGATTAAATGGTTTTGTAATTGCACCATCTAGTAGATACTTTTACTCTTAGATGGGGAACAGTCTCTCCTCTGAGCTGTAAACACTTTAGACAACATGGATTTATGATGAATATCCAGAATCTTTTGTATATGTATTCATGGTAGACTTAGTTACTTCTCATTATTTTTATCCTATTAGTAAACAGAAGATTATCTGTTTTAACATGGGATTAAAGCATTATCGGTTTTAACATGAAATTACAGAATCATCTGTTTTAACATGAAATTACAGCATTGTCTGCATTATCTGAATGTGACATGACACCAGGGCTGAACGATATTCTGTTTTAGCATCAACATCACAATGTGCGCACGCGCACAACGTCGGAACATCCGATGTGAAGAAGGGTAGCACCCATAAATGTATTAAGAGAACAGTAGCACCCATAAATGTATTAAGAGAACGGTAGCCCCAGGGTAGCACCCATAAATGTATTAGAGAACAGTAGCACCAGGGTAGCACCCATAAATGCATTAAGAGAACAGTAGCACCAGGGTAGCACCCATAAATGTATTAAGAGAACGATAGCACCAGGGTAGCACCCATAAATGTATTAAGAGAACGGTAGCACCAGGGTAGCACCCATAAATGTATTAGAGAACAGTAGCACCAGGGTAGCACCCATAAATGTATTAAGAGAACGGTAGCACCCATAAATGTATTAAGAGAACGGTAGCACCAGGGTAGCACCCATAAATGTATTAAGAGAACGGTAGCACCAGGGTAGCACCCATAAATGTATTAAGAGAACGGTAGCACCAGGGTAGCACCCATAAATGTATTAAGGGAACGGTAGCACCAGGGTAGCACCCATAAATGTATTAGAGAACGGTAGCACCAGGGTAGCACCCATAAATGTATTAGAGAACGGTAGCACCAGGGTAGCACCCATAAATGTATTAAGAGAACGGTAGCACCAGGGTAGCACCCATAAATGTATTAAGAGAACGGTAGCACCAGGGTAGCACCCATAAATGTATTAAGAGGTTCATATACCTGTGCTGGATTAAATGGTTCATATACCTGTGCTGGATTAAATGGTTCATATACCTGTGCTGGATTAAATGGTTCATATACCTGTGCTGGATTAAATGGTTCATATACCTGTGCTGGATTAAATGGTTCATATACCTGTGCTGGATTAAATGGTTCATATACCTGTGCTGGATTAAATGGTTCATATACCTGTGCTGGATCAAATGGTTCATATACCTGTACTGGATTAAATGGTTCATATACCTGTGCTGGATCAAATGGTTCATATACCTGTGCTGGATTAAATGGTTCATATACCTGTGCTGGATTAAATGGTTCATATACCTGTGCTGGATTAAATGGTTCATATACCTGTGCTGGATTAAATGGTTCATATACCTGTGCTGGATTAAATGGTTCATATGGCGCAACACCCTGCGATGAAGCAGCAATGATACTGCAACAAGCCTCTTTCTCTCGTTATTCATGTTTGAAATAGAGATCTTTTTGTGTAAATCAATTTATATGCAATTATTCCCTCCACAAATATGTAATATGAGCGGGAAGTATTTTCATTTGTCAAGAATGCTTAAATAAAAATGCATATTGAGCAAACATAATACGTTGTCATGACACAAACAATCATAGTAACAACTACTGAAACTACTTTTTCACCCTGCTTATAGAAAATGTTGAATTATGATTAATCTGGTCTATTTTCATCAAACTAATTCTTAGCGAAAATGTGCATTGGAATAGTGAAGTGTAAACTTCCTGCGTCGCAACAAAAAAACACACGCGCCCACAAGCAACCAGCGACAAGCAATCCAGGCGTAGCCACGTGAAAATCCAAATGCCTAGTGTATCGTGCCCGTAACGATCCAGCAGGACAACGGAGTCTGACGGTCCATTTCATCACAGAGGACTTCTTGTTAAAAAGTCGCTGTTTGCAGACGAGCCCTTTTGTCCCTTTTAACCATTTTGTCACTTGTAATGCAGCTTGCTTATTAATGAAAATATTAAAATCATGGAGTGGTAATTATTGACATTAGCCTGGATTGATGGCTCACAATATTGCAACATATATCGTTGGGAAAAAAATATATGTCATTTCTTTCCAATATCGTGCAGGCCTACATGACACCCACCTCTTTCTGATAAGGCACAAGGACATGAATGATAAAGGATGTGACATGAATGATAAAGGATGTGACATGAATGATAAAGGATGTGACATGAATGATAAAGGATGTGACATGAATGATAAAGGATGTGACATGAATGATAAAGGATGTGACATGAATGATAAAGGATGTGACATGAATGATAAAGGATGTGACATGAATGATAAAGGATGTGACATGAATGATAAAGGATGTGACATGAATGATAAAGGATGTGATACGACACCCACCTCTTTCTGAGAAGGCACAGGGACATGAGCGATGAAGGATGTGAGATTCCCATCCTCCCCTTCAATTTTTCCTCCAGTCTCATCATCTGAATGCTGACAGATAGGTTAAAGGTCAAGTAATCATCTCAATTTGCAGTTTAATAGCAGGTCAAAACAACACACAGGTTAGGTACTAATATAATATCTACATGCCATTCAAAACACACATGTCACATTTACCTCTTCTTCAGTGACAGTGTAGAGGTGTTCCTCCTCCTCCATCTCCTTCTCCTCTCCTCCTCCTGCCAGCCAGGCCTCTCTCTCTGCCTTCCATTTTTCGACCGCCTTCAATATGACTAAAACAACATAGACACAGAAACACAGACAGGTGTTCAGTAAAAGGTGTCCTGTGGTTGGGTGGTGTTTAGTCAGAGGTAGGGCTGCAACAACGAATCGATAAAATCGGTAAAAATTGATTGTTAAAAAAAGTTTGCAACAAATTTTATTATCGACACATTGTGTCGCGTGACACGCCACTCAGTCGCGGAGATAAAAGCAGTTGAGTTCAGTGTGGTGCGGAGCTGTAACGTTGTTTTGATGGCGGAGTCGGCAAAAGCATTTCACACTAGATTCAAGATTCTAAGTTTTATTGTCATACATACAGAGTGACTTGCATCAGACTGTACAATGAAATTCTTATGACATGGAAAGCAACAACTACGTAGTTAGAAAAATAATAAAAAAATAAAAAAACAATTTACACAATATACAGACTATACATAACTATAAAATGTGCATAATGAGTCAGAATATGTACAGTGTGCAGACCATTAATACTGTGATGAAAGTGATCGAGTGCCGGTAGTAATGTATATTCAGAATATGCTAGTTACACTATATACATAATGGAGTGTGTATGGTCAGTATGCAGACCTTAAATACTTAAACACTGCAATAGAAGTGATCTGCCGGTGGGGGAAACATGAATAGGTAAAACAGTGTTACTGGTTGAGGAGCCTAATAGTCTGAGGGTAGAAAATGTTCTTTAGTCTGGAAGTGCGTGTACCGATGCTACGGTAACGTCGACCAGATGGGAGTAGGGTGAACAAGTGATGGCCTGGGTGGTTAATGTCTTTGATGATGTTCCTGGCTTTCCTGAGGCATCATGCATGGTAGATGCTATGAACAGAGGGGAGGTGACAGCCAATGATGCGTTCTGCTGTCTTTACCACCCTCTGTAGGGCCTTGCTGTCAGCAGCAGTGCAGCTCCCGTACCAAGCAGTGATTCAGCCTGACAGAATGCTCTCAATAGTGCACCTGTAGAAGTTGGTCAGTGGCTTTTTAGACATACCAAACATCTTGAATCTCCTCAGGAAGTATAGGCGTTTTTGGGCAGTTTTCACTGCCGAGTCGGCTTGCCTGGACCATGTGAGGTCATCACTGATGAACACACCGAGGAACTTGAAGACAGGTACGCTCTCCACTTCAGCTCCATCGATGTGTATGGGGCGTTTCCCCCCCTGCCGCTTCCTGAAGTCGATGATCATCTCCTTAGTTTTCCCGACGTTAAGAGACAGATTGTTGTCCTGGCACCGTGTAGCCAGGTTTTAACCTCTTCTCTGTATTTCAACTCATAATTGTTGGAGATGAGACCAAGGATGGTGGTGTCGTCAGCAAACGTGAAGATGACGTTGGGGCTGTGTGTGGCCACGCAGTCATGCGTAAACAGGGAGTACAGCAGGGGACTGAGTACGCAACCTTGCGGGGCTCCGATGCTCAGCGTCAGGGCGGAGGATGAAAGATTGCCCATTCTCACCACCTGAGGTCTGCCCGTCAGAAAGTCCAGGATCCAGTTGCACAGGGAGGTGTTGAGACCCAGGGTCCTGAGCTTGGGAATGAGCTTGGCGGGCACAATGGTGTTGAACGCTGAGCTGTAGTCCACGAACAGCATCCTCACGTAGGTGTTGGCTTTTTCCAGATGGGAGAGGGCTGTGTGTGTGGTCAGGGCAATGGCATCGTCTGTAGATCTGTTGGGGCGGCAAATTGAAGGGGGTCTAAGGTGACAGGGAGGAAGGAGCAGATGTGAGTTCTGACCAGCCGCTCGAAGCACTTCATGATGATGGAGGTCAGTGCTACAGGACGGTAGTCATTCAGGCAGGTGATGGTAGGTTTCTTTGGCACAGGGACAATGGTGGTCTGCTTGAAGCAGGAGGGGACAATTGAGTGAGTCAGGGAGATGTTGAATATTGAGGTGAAAACCTCTGCTAGTTGGTCAGCGCACCCCCTGAGAACCTGGAATGCCATCTGGCCCTGGTGACTTCCAAGGGTTGACTTTTTTAAAGACTCTCCTCACATCAGCCGTGTCCAGAGACAGAGTGCAGACGTCCTGGTCCTCAGTAAGCCTCGTCGCAGGAGTTGTATTGGCCATCTCAAACCGTGCATAGAAGGTGTTGAGCTCGTCAGGGAGAGTGAAGTAAATACATCAAAAAGTGTGTTAATTGCAAGATATGCAAAAGCAACATGATATGGCACGGGAGCACCACGATGATGATACAGCACCTTAAACGGAAACACGTTGGAGTCCTTGTTGATGCGGAGAGTTTGTGTGTGCGTCTGTGAGAGTTTTGTGACTATGTACGTCTGTGAGTGTAGTGTAGAGAATAAGTTCTGAGGTTCAAACAAATCATTTTAAGTTTTCTGAATTGTATTTTTCTCTATTTTTATAAATTATTTATTGTTTTGACAGGTTAGGTCCTTAATAAAAATAAACATTGCTGTGCACTTTTTATTATTAATTAGCTCAGGGATGTTCAAGGAGCAACCTGTTTGTACACTTTCTGAATATTTTTTGCACTGTGAATTGCACTGTCAGTTCTGTTTTTCAGTAAAGGGTTGGATGTTCATGCTTTTTGTTTTTTATCCGATTCATCGAAAAAATTATCGTCAGATTAATCGATTATAAAAATAATCGTTAGTTGCAGCCCTAGTCAGAGGTATTGTGTTCTATATGTAGTAGCACACACACACACACACACACACACACACACACACCCCCACACCCCCTAGGACTAACCTGCGCACACACACACTCACACAATACCTTGTTTCTCATACTCCTGCTCCAAAGGAACTAAAGCCCCATCGTCTTCGTCTCTGTAACCATAGTACTCTGCATCAATGTCCTTCATCAGCTCAGCTCTGCTCTTCCGGGGAGGGGGGATGGCTGGTGGAAGGGCATCAATACAAATCAATGTAGCGTAAACCGGTGTGCGTGGCGAAGACAGGATGTGCGTGGCGATGACAGGATGTGCGTGGCGATGACAGGATGTGCGTGGCGATGACAGGATGTGCGTGGCGATGACGGGATGTGCGTGGCGATGACGGGATGTGCGTGGCGATGACGGGATGTGCGTGGCGATGACGGGATGTGCGTGGCAATGACGGGATGTGCGTGGCAATGACGGGATGTGCGTGGGGAAAACGGACAATAATTAACATACGTTCTTTCTCAAACAGCTCTCTAACTCCTGGAAGATCTTTCGCTGCTCCAAAGTATTTATATCCTCGGTTTCCTGGAACTTCCTTTCCTTCATGGTCCAGCATCTTCGGCCCCACTCTCTGTATAAGAGGAACAAGAAAGACAAATTAACTATATAACGGCTGTCCTGACACCAGTCACTAACTATATAACGGCTGTCCTGACACCAGTCACTAACTATATAACGGCTGTCCTGACACCAGTCACTAACTATATAACGGCTGTCCTGACACCAGTCACTAACTATATAACGGCTGTCCTGACACCAGTCACTAACTATATAACGGCTGTCCTGACACCAGTCACTAACTATATAACGGCTGTCCTGACACCAGTCACTAACTATATAACGGCTGTCCTGACACCAGTCACTAACTATATAACGGCTGTCCTGACACCAGTCACTAACTATATAACGGCTGTCCTGACACCAGTCACTAACTATATAACGGCTGTCCTGACTCCAGTCACTAACTATATAACGGCTGTCCTGACACCAGTCACTAACTATATAACGGCTGTCCTGACACCAGTCACTAACTATATAACGGCTGTCCTGACACCAGTCACTAACTATATAACGGCTGTCCTGACACCAGTCACTAACTATATAACGGCTGTCCTGACACCAGTCACTAACTATATAACGGCTGTCCTGACACCAGTCACTAACTATATAACGGCTGTCCTGACACCAGTCACTAACTATATAACGGCTGTCCTGACACCAGTCACTAACTATATAACGGCTGTCCTGACACCAGCCACTAACTATATAACGGCTGTCCTGACACCAGCCACTAACTATATAACGGCTGTCCTGACACCAGCCACTAACTATATAACGGCTGTCCTGACACCAGCCACTAACTATATAACGGCTGTCCTGACACCAGCCACTAACTATATAACGGCTGTCCTGACACCAGTCACTAACTATATAACGGCTGTCCTGACACCAGTCACTAACTATATAACGGCTGTCCTGACACCAGTCACTAACTATATAACGGCTGTCCTGACTCCAGTCACTAACTATATAACGGCTGTCCTGACACCAGTCACTAACTATATAACGGCTGTCCTGACACCAGTCACTAACTATATAACGGCTGTCCTGACACCAGTCACTAACTATATAACGGCTGTCCTGACACCAGTCACTAACTATATAACGGCTGTCCTGACACCAGTCACTAACTATATAACGGCTGTCCTGACACCAGTCACTAACTATATAACGGCTGTCCTGACACCAGTCACTAACTATATAACGGCTGTCCTGACACCAGTCACTAACTATATAACGGCTGTCCTGACACCAGTCACTAACTATATAACGGCTGTCCTGACACCAGTCACTAACTATATAACGGCTGTCCTGACACCAGTCACTAACTATATAACGGCTGTCCTGACACCAGTCACTAACTATATAACGGCTGTCCTGACACCAGTCACTAACTATATAACGGCTGTCCTGACACCAGTCACTAACTATATAACGGCTGTCCTGACTCCAGTCACTAACTATATAACGGCTGTCCTGACACCAGTCACTAACTCCATAACGGCTGTCCTGACACCAGTCACTAACTATATAACGACTGTCCTGACACCAGTCACTAACTATATAACGGCTGTCCTGACACCAGTCACTAACTATATAACGGCTGTCCTGACCCAATGTAGAAAAAGAACAAAATCAATCATATCATTATAACCTATGTAATGTGGACCATTCTAACCTATGTCATGTAGACAGTTATAACCTATGTAATGTGGACCATTCTAACCTATGTCATGTAGACAGTTATAACCTATGTAATGTGGACCATGTTACAAACATTAAATGAGTACAGTTCAGTGGGTTTTTACCCCGTAGTCCGGGCCTCCCAATTCCTTGATCCTGACCTCCCAGTGACCTTTCTCTCTCAGTAGCTTGTTAATCTCATCGTTCAAATCCCGGATCTTAAACTCTCCCAGGCCAGCTGGAACAGACAATAACATGGTCACATCAGATTCATGGTCAGTTACTGATTACTGCATGTCACATGTTAGACAACTCACCAGTTACTGATTACTGCATGTCACATGTTAGACAACTCACCATTTACTGATTACTGCATGTCACATGTTAGACAACTCACCATTTACTGATTACTGCATGTCACATGTTAGACAACTCACCATTTACTGATTACTGCATGTCACATGTTAGACAACTCACCATTTACTGATTACTGCATGTCACATGTTAGACAACTCACCATTTACTGATTACTGCATGTCACATGTTAGACAACTCACCAGTTACTGATTACTGCATGTCACATGTTAGACAACTCACCATTTACTGATTACTGCATGTCACATGTTAGACAACTCACCATTTACTGATTACTGCATGTCACATGTTAGACAACTCACCAGTTACTGATTACTGCATGTCACATGTTAGACAACTCACCATTTACTGATTACTGCATGTCACATGTTAGACAACTCACCATTTACTGATTACTGCATGTCACATGTTAGACAACTCACCATTTACTGATTACTGCATGTCACATGTTAGACAACTCACCATTTACTGATTACTGCATGTCACATGTTAGACAACTCACCATTTACTGATTACTGCATGTCACATGTTAGACAACTCACCATTTACTGATTACTGCATGTCACATGTTAGACAACTCACCATTTACTGATTACTGCATGTCACATGTTAGACAACTCACCATTTACTGATTACTGCATGTCACATGTTAGACAACTCACCATTTACTGATTACTGCATGTCACATGTTAGACAACTCACCATTTACTGATTACTGCATGTCACATGTTAGACAACTCACCATTTACTGATTACTGCATGTCACATGTTAGACAACTCACCATTTACTGATTACTGCATGTGACATGCAGTAAACTCACCATTTACTGATTACTGCATGTCACATGTTAGACAACTCACCATTTACTGATTACTGCAAGTCACATGTTAGACAACTCACCATTTTGAATTTGCGCTACTTTTTTGGAGATCTCACTGATGATCTGCCTCCTCCACTTCTCGGCTTTAGGAAGCTCGTTGCATTCGGATGCCAGAAACGGTCGTCTCTCCTTTAAAACAGTCAGTTAGAGCAACACAACAGACCAAACACAACCAACATGTCAGGTTAGAGCAACACAACAGACCAAACACAACCAACATGTCAGGTTAGAGCAACACAACAGACCAAACACAACCAACATGTCAGGTTAGAGCAACACAACAGACCAAACACAACCAACATGTCAGGTTAGAGCAACACAACAGACCAAACACATCCAACATAATACTACTGACATGTCAGGTTAGAATTAAAAAACATGGCTACTGACTACATAATGATGTAAACATTTGGACACTACTGAAGTAGAATGCTTATATAATATTCTACATCATTCACAAGTATTTAGTACACAATCTATTGAATGTATACAATGGATATAACAAGTGTACACACCCCATTACACACCTGTCATCATTTAAAGTAACTCTGATTAATCACAAATAAACATCAGCTGTTCATCAATGTTGATAGGTATCAGTCAGAAGGGTAAAAAATAATTTCAAAAGCATTAGATACCATGGAACACAATGAAGACAATCTCACACAAAAGAGACATTACCAAGAACTGGACATCCCTCCGAAATTTACGAAAAGAAAACTGTCCAGGGAGGCATCTAATGAAACTACAGGTGAACTTTTGTTCCATAACTCCAAAAGGTATGTTTGCCACAAAAACAAGACTGCACATCACCCAAAGAACACCATACCCACAGTGAAGCATGGTGGTGGCAGCATCATGCTTTGGGACTGTTTTTCTTCAGATGGAACCGGGGCCATAGTCAGGGTGAAGTGAATTATGAACAGTTTCAAATACCAGGAAATATTGGCACAAAACGTCAGACTTCCAATGGAAAGCTGAAGAGGAAGTTTACCTTTCAGCACAACAACAACCCAAAGCACACATCCAAATCCACAAAAGCATGGGTTCACCAAAAGAAGATTAACGTTTTAGAATGGCCCAGCCAGAGCCCAGACCTGAATCCAATTGAACATCTGTGGGTGATCTGTAGAGGGCTGTGCTTAGGAGATGCCCTCGCAATCTGAGAGATTTGCCAAGTCAAGATTTGTCATGCTAATAGACTCCTACCCCAAAAGACAGAGTGCTGTAATAAAATCAAAAGCTGCGTCAAGAAAAATGTGCTTACGAGTGTGCGCACTTATGCCACCAGGTTATTGTAAGGTTTTTATTCCCCCCTCAAAAATGTCACATTAAATGTTATAAAACAATCTGACATGATTCATCTTTGGGTGTGTATACTTTTCATATCCACTGTATATTATGACATATTGGTGAATTTAAGCAGATTTTGTATAAACATTCAGATAAAACTTTTAACTTGAAGCCACCCTTTAGTGCAACAATTCTCCTCACCCTGACTTTGCCTTCCTCTAGCTGAGCATTTCTGAATCGGGCCAAGGCCGTCCTGGAGGAGAGCATATGTCCTTAGTTAATCACATGCATCACATTACAAATCCCAGCATCTTGACATGGGAATAGCATCAGTACTCTCTATTAAATATATTGACATGGGAATATCTTAAGTACTCTCTAGTCTCTATTACATTTATTGACATGGAGATAGCATTAGCATTCTTTAGTTGGCATCTTGACATGGGAATGCCAGCAGTATTTTCTGCCGTGATGTGCTATAACCCAGGGTCTATGGTGGTGATGTGCTATAACCCAGGGTCTATAGTGATGTGCTATAACCCAGGGTCTATAGTGATGTGCTATAACCCAGGGTCTATAGTGGTGTGCTATAACCCAGGGTCTATAGTGGTGTGCTATAACCCAGGGTCTATAGTGGTGATGTGCTATAACCCAGGGTCTATAGTGGTGATGTGCTATAACCCAGGGTCTATAGTGGTGATGTGCTATAACCCAGGGTCTATAGTGGTGATGTGCTATAACCCAGGGTCTATAGTGATGTGCTATAACCCAGGGTCTATAGTGATGTGCTATAACCCAGGGTCTATAGTGGTGTGCTATAACCCAGGGTCTATAGTGGTGATGTGCTATAACCCAGGGTCTATGGTGGTGATGTGCTATAACCCAGGGTCTATAGTGATGTGCTATAACCCAGGGTCTATAGTGATGTGCTATAACCCAGGGTCTATAGTGGTGATGTGCTATAACCCAGGGTCTATGGTGGTGATGTGCTATAACCCAGGGTCTATAGTGATGTGCTATAACCCAGGGTCTATAGTGATGTGCTATAACCCAGGGTCTATAGTGGTGATGTGCTATAACCCAGGGTCTATAGTGGTGATGTGCTATAACCCAGGGTCTATAGTGATGTGCTATAACCCAGGGTCTATAGTGATGTGCTATAACCCAGGGTCTATGGTGATGTGCTATAACCCAGGGTCTATGGTGATGTGCTATAACCCAGGGTCTATAGTGGTGATGTGCTATAACCCAGGGTCTATGGTGGTGATGTGTTATAACCCAGGGTCTATGGTGATGTGTTATAACCCAGGGTCTATAGTGATGTGTTATAACCCAGGGTCTATAGTGATGTGCTATAACCCAGGGTCTATAGTGGTGTGCTATAACCCAGGGTCTATAGTGATGTGCTATAACCCAGGGTCTATGGTGATGTGCTATAACCCAGGGTCTATGGTGATGTGCTATAACCCAGGGTCTATAGTGATGTGCTATAACCCAGGGTCTATGGTGATGTGCTATAACCCAGGGTCTATGGTGGTGATGTGCTATAACCCAGGGTCTATAGTGGTGATGTGCTATAACCCAGGGTCTATGGTGGTGATGTGCTATAACCCAGGGTCTATAGTGATGTGCTATAACCCAGGGTCTATAGTGATGTGCTATAACCCAGGGTCTATAGTGATGTGCTATAACCCAGGGTCTATAGTGATGTGCTATAACCCAGGGTCTATAGTGATGTGCTATAACCCAGGGTCTATAGTGATGTGCTATAACCCAGGGTCTATAGTGGTGTGCTATAACCCAGGGTCTATAGTGGTGATGTGCTATAACCCAGGGTCTATAGTGGTGATGTGCTATAACCCAGGGTCTATAGTGATGTGTTATAACCCAGGGTCTATAGTGATGTGCTATAACCCAGGGTCTATGGTGGTGATGTGCTATAACCCAGGGTCTATAGTGATGTGCTATAACCCAGGGTCTATGGTGATGTGCTATAACCCAGGGTCTATGGTGATGTGCTATAACCCAGGGTCTATGGTGATGTGCTATAACCCAGGGTCTATAGTGATGTGTTATAACCCAGGGTCTATAGTGATGTGTTATAACCCAGGGTCTATGGTGGTGATGTGCTATAACCCAGGGTCTATAGTGGTGATGTGCTATAACCCAGGGTCTATAGTGGTGATGTGCTATAACCCAGGGTCTATAGTGATGTGCTATAACCCAGGGTCTATAGTGATGTGCTATAACCCAGGGTCTATAGTGATGTGCTATAACCCAGGGTCTATGGTGATGTGCTATAACCCAGGGTCTATGGTGATGTGCTATAACCCAGGGTCTATAGTGATGTGTTATAACCCAGGGTCTATAGTGATGTGCTATAACCCAGGGTCTATAGTGATGTGCTATAACCCAGGGTCTATAGTGATGTGCTATAACCCAGGGTCTATAGTGATGTGCTATAACCCAGGGTCTATGGTGGTGATGTGCTATAACCCAGGGTCTATAGTGATGTGCTATAACCCAGGGTCTATGGTGGTGATGTGCTATAACCCAGGGTCTATAGTGATGTGCTATAACCCAGGGTCTATGGTGGTGATGTGCTATAACCCAGGGTCTATGGTGATGTGCTATAACCCAGGGTCTATGGTGGTGATGTGCTATAACCCAGGGTCTATGGTGATGTGCTATAACCCAGGGTCTATGGTGGTGATGTGCTATAACCCAGGGTCTATGGTGGTGATGTGCTATAACCCAGGGTCTATGGTGATGTGCTATAACCCAGGGTCTATGGTGGTGATGTGCTATAACCCAGGGTCTATAGTGATGTGCTATAACCCAGGGTCTATGGTGATGTGCTATAACCCAGGGTCTATGGTGGTGATGTGTTATAACCCAGGGTCTATAGTGATGTGCTATAACCCAGGGTCTATGGTGATGTGCTATAACCCAGGGTCTATGGTGGTGATGTGCTATAACCCAGGGTCTATAGTGATGTGCTATAACCCAGGGTATATAGTGATGTGCTATAACCGAGGGTCTAAAGTGATGTGTTATAACCCAGGGTCTATGGTGATGTGCTATAACCCAGGGTATATGGTGATGTGCTATAACCCAGGGTCTATAGTGATGTGCTATAACCCAGGGTCTATAGTGATGTGCTATAACCCAGGGTCTATAGTGATGTGCTATAACCCAGGGTCTATAGTGATGTGTTATAACCCAGGGTCTATAGTGATGTGTTATAACTAGGGATGCACCGAATATTCGGCCACCGAAAATTTTCGGCCGAAAATGGCCCAAAAGGGCATTTTCGGTTTTCGGCCGAAACACTTTTATCACCGAAACAATACGGCCGAAATATGTTGTGATCTATTCGGATCCTCTGCACTTCATCGCGACTGTACTTGATCCGCGTTATAAAGACCATTACTTGGATGCAGAAATAAAGCAGCGCGCACGAGAAATGATCCAGGCGGCGATGGATGCGGAGAACCCGCGTGGAGACGGAGAAATAGCGCACCGAGCAGTAGGGCACGGAGCAGTAGGGCACGGAGCAGCAGCGCACGGAGCAGCAGCGCACGGAGCAGCCTGCGCACGGAGCAGCCTGCGCACGGAGATCAGAGCGCAGAAAAAAATACTTGTCTCTGCACTAGATGAGGGGCATGCACCCTCGTTGTCTGATATGTTCAGTGAAATCCTGCAAGAAAATGCCTCACATGGGCGTAGGTTTAGGGGGGGACGCTGGGGACATGTCCCCAACAACATTTTAACATGACTAAATTGTCCCCACTAATATTTTAGCGAACTCCGTTATGAGTTTGTGAAGCGATTTGGGTCAATTCCGACCGCAGCGCCAGGAGGACGGTACTAGAAACGCCGTAATTTGATTGGCTAAAAAACCTAGGGGAAGGGAGTTATCTGACACGCTATAAGTACACAGGAGAGTGACTGAAGACAACAGTAAAGTTACCAGTGCTTTCTGTTAATACATACCCCATATGTTAGAATCTTACAGTCACAATAAACAGTGGAAATGTTTCCTGTGTATATTTTGCTTATGTAATGTGGCCTATTTGGGATATCCCATTAGTAGGGGCGGAGTAGTGGCACCACCAGGGTCGCTACAATCTATTGAATCTGACAAACAGCATTACCATCTAAAAGTTGAACGCCAGGTACTACATAATAATTTTTGTCTGCACATGGATAGGCCTATGCTAGTTAAACTTTAGTGTAGTATAAAAGCAACAGGCTATTGTCTCAACTAAGCGCAAAAATAATCACATTATTCTCAGTAAAAGTTCACTTGCCGGAGGGGGGGGGAGAGATGTCCCCACCAAAGCTGAGACCAAACCTACGCCCTTGGTGCCTCATATCCATAAATGCAATGGGACTAATAATTGGCATAATTTATTTCGGGGTTTCGGTTTTCGGTCTTGGTTTCCTCTTTTTCGGTTTTCGGTTTCGGCCAAGAATTTTCATTTCGGTGCATCCCTAGTTATAACCCAGGGTCTATAGTGATGTGCTATAACCCAGGGTCTATGGTGATGTGCTATAACCCAGGGTCTATAACACGAGGTCAGTACATCATTACAGTACGTTATTTTAAATACTTACATGACCTTCTCTGCATTACAGTACGTTATTTTAAGCACTTACATGGCCTTCTCTGCATTACAGTACGTTATTTTAAAGTACTTACATGGCCTTCTCTGCATTACAGTACGTTATTTTAAGTACTTACATGGCCTTCTCTGCATTACAGTACGTTATTTTAAGTACTTACATGGCCTTCTCTGCATTACAGAACGTTATTTTAAAGTACTTACATGGCCTTCTCTGCATTACGAGCCTATTGAAAAAAAAAAAACAGAGAAACACCCAACGTTAGCATTGTGACTTACTAACCGTTCTTGGAGGTAAAGGTGGTCGATGTGTCAATATATGGATCAATAGGTTACAACATACCAGAAAGAGGTAGAAAAAAGACAGAAGCTACAGTTGCTCTTGCATAAGATAGGCTAGTAAAATAAAGATAAAACAACTAAAATAACTGATGCAGAATAACAAACTACAGTCTTAATTATGAACGGTGTAGTTGGCGAAAGCAACATTTTGTCAATATAAACAGAAATTGTTATGGCAGAGAGCTTGTTAAATTAAACTTTGGTGGGTCTGGTAGTAACACATAACATACTGTAGATATGAAGTTAAATTAGTTAGCTAATACATTAATTAACCTTTTAAATAGATTTCATTATTACCAATATGAATAACTAACAAACTATAGTGGATTTCTCACCTGCACTGCTGTCATACCTGTTTACATTCTTGAATTATTCTATTCGCTCAGGCATGCTCAAATGCTATTGCCCCCAAAACCTTGGTCATTTAATTTGTGCACACTAATGACCTACCTGCTAGATACACTTTAACTCTACTAGTATATTGACTCTACTTGATCCTGTATAATCTGTATATTGACTGTCCACTTGATCCTGTATTATCTGTATATTGACTCTCCACTTGATCCTGTATTATCTGTATATTGACTCTCCACTTGATCCTGTATTATCTGTATAATGACTCTCCTCTTGATCCTGTATTATCTGTATATTGACTCTCCACTTGATCCTGTATTATCTGTATAATGACTCTCCACTTGATCCTGTATTATCTGTATATTGACTCTCCACTTGATCCTGTATTATCTGTATATTGACTGTCCACTTGATCCTGTATTATGTGTATATTGACTCTCCACTTGATCCTGTATTATCTGTATAATGACTCTCCTCTTGATCCTGTATTATCTGTATATTGACTCTCCACTTGATCCTGTATTATCTGTATAATGACTCTCCTCTTGATCCTGTATTATCTGTATATTGACTCTCCACTTGATCCTGTATTATCTGTATAATGACTCTCCACTTGATCCTGTATTATCTGTATATTGACTCTCCACTTGATCCTGAATTATCTGTATATTGACTCTCCATTTGATCCTGTATAAGATGTATATTGACTCTCCACGTGATCCTGAATTATCTGTATATTGACTCTCCACTTAATCCTGTATTATCTGTATATTGACTCTCCACTTGATCCTGTATTATCTGTATATTGACTCTCCACGTGATCCTGTATTATCTGTATATTGACTCTCCACTTAATCCTGTATTGCCATGTAGAATCCCACTGCAATATGTTCTCTTGTATTCTGTGTATTTATTGTTTAAATGCATGTTGTCCTGCACATTTTCGCCTTATCTTCGCCAAGTCGCCGTTTCAAAAGAGAATGTGTTGTCAATCGGCCTACCTGGTTAAATAAAGGTTAAATAAATAGAAATTAGAAAGGCAAGCTATGTTAGCAGCTAACCATAGCAAGCTAGCTAGTCACCTAACAAAACGACTAACTTCATGATTTTGGTATCATCCATAATTAACACATAAATTACCTAAAATTCTTACCATGTTTGTCGCTTGTTCAGTTAATTTAGATTGTCAAAACCTATTCTTAAAAATCCCCAATATTTATTTCATAACATCTTGACGTAGAACGCACGCTGCGAAACTAACAGGAAGTTGAACCTTATACGGGGTCAAACCGGATGTTGAACCTTACACGTTGGTCAAAGTTTAAAGGTCATGCGTAGAAAAGTCCGAGCGAAATCCGTGTTTGTTTTGTGTTTTCCGGACTCTTTTGTTTTTAACATATAACATATTTAATATATAGAAGCCTTATCCCATTTTAATGGTTTGTGTAATCATTAATGAATGGTTTGTGTAAATATTAATGAATGTTAGTATAATTAATGGTTTGTGTAATTCCTCCATAGGTTTTATGTTGCATCCTTTGATTGCATTTTTACTTCAAGCACCACATTCATCAGATGTTGTGGGTGTATTGTAATAATGCTACACTAAATAGTGAATATTGCGTAGCCATCACGCCTGAGACCTGGCCTGGTGGTGCTCTTTTACTATTCACACAGCCTAAATATTTTAGATAACTTTAATTTTTTGGCGATAAAGAGCATTATCTGAAATATATATTTATTCTGTCCCCAGGGTTACAATGGTGAAGTCTACAGGATGATCGTTCCATTTAAACCAGGATGTCAGGTTGAACTATTTCAGCTGTTTACCTTTTTGCATACATGTTTTTCCGTATAAATAAATTACACATTGATAACCACCTGTCTGTAACATTGTCTGTCTGTGCAGGTCTGTGGGGTCATCAATCATTTTTTATTTATTTAACCTTTATTTAACCAGGTAGGCCGATTGAGAGCTACCAACTGCTCCAATGTATAAATAATAAAGGATATAAAGGTGCATTCAACTGTTCAATAAATACCCAGTACCCACCTGACCTAACTGGATTGTTAAATATATAAATAGTTATTGTACCTCGACAGTGATTTGCAGCTCAGTGTTGAAAGGTAAAGCCTCTTGTTACAACACCAGCTAGTGTGTTACAGTCTATATGTAAAATATAACACCAGCTAGTGTGTTACAGTCTATATGTAAAATATAACACCTGCTAGTGTGTTACAGTCTATATGTAAAATATAACACCAGCTAGTGTGTTACAGTCTATATGTAAAATATAACACCAGCTAGTGTGTTACAGTCTATATGTAAAATATAACACCTGCTAGTGTGTTACAGTCTATTTGTAAAATACAACACCAGCTAATATGATACAGTCTATATGTAAAATACAACACCAGCTAATGTGATACAGTCTATGTAAAATATAACACCAGCTAGTGTGTTACAGTCTATATGTAAAATATAACACCAGCTAGTGTGTTACAGTCTATATGTAAAATACAACACCAGCTAATGTGTTACAGTCTATATGTAAAATACAACACCAGCTAATGTGATACAGTCTATATGTAAAATATAACACCAGCTAGTGTGATACAGTCTATGTAAAATACAACACCAGCTAATGTGTTACAGTCTATATGTAAAACACAACACCAGCTAATTTGTTACAGTCTATATGTAAAATACAACACCAGCTAATGTGTTACAGTCTATATGTAAAATACAACACCAGCTAATGTGATACAGTCTATATGTAAAATATAACACCAGCTAGTGTGATACAGTCTATGTAAAATACAACACCAGCTAATGTGTTACAGTCTATATGTAAAATACAACACCAGCTAATGTGATACAGTCTATATGTAAAATATAACACCAGCTAGTGTGATACAGTCTATGTAATATACAACACCAGCTAATGTGTTACAGTCTATATGTAAAATACAACACCAGCTAATATGATACAGTCTATATGTAAAATACAACACCAGCTAATGTGATACAGTCTATACAGTGGGGCAAAAAAGTATTTAGTCAGCCACCAATTGTGCAAGTTCTCCCACTTAAAAAGACAAGAGGTACACCTTAACTAAGACATAGGTACACCTTAACTATGAGAGACAAAATGAGAAAAAAATGAGAGAAAAAATCACCAAATACTTATTTTCCACTATAATTTGCAAATAAATTCATAAAAAATCCTACAATGTGATTATCTGGATTTTTTCCTCATTTTGTCTCTCATAGTTAAAGGGTACCTATGATGAAAATTACAGGCCTCTCTCATCTTTTTAAGTGGGAGAACTTGCACAATTGGTGGCTGACTAAATACTCTTTTGCCCCACAGTATTGTACAAAAATAATATTTCGTTTTTTTGTGAACAGTCTCCTTAGCGAAAAAGCATTAACTTTTTAAAAATAATTCTTACTGAAATTTCATCTATTTTATTATACATCAACTTGATACTTTGCAATCATTAGATCAAAACTCTGTGCATTCAGCAGCTGACACTGTACAAACGAATGCACCAGTAGGGAATTCATTTTCGGTGGTATATTTGCTGTGATCGTCTCTACTCATTCAACAAGTTGTGACGGGTTCATTGCTGTCTAGTGGGCTGCTGAATGCACAGAGTTTGAACCGTAACCATGTAGAACAGCTGCTGGTTGAACCGTAACCATATAGAACAGCCGCTGGTTGAACCGTAACCATATAGAACAGCTGATGGTTAAACTGTAACCGTATAGAAGAGCCGCTGGTAGAACCGTAATCGTATAGAACAACCGCTGGTTGAACTGTAACCGTATAGAACAGCCGCTGGTTGAACCGTAATCGTATATAGAACAGCCGCTGGTTGAACCGTAATCGTATAGAACAGCCTCTGGTTGAACTGTAACCGTATATAGAACAGCCGCTGATTGAACCGTAACCATATAGAACAGCCGCTCGTTGAACCGTAACCATATATAGAACAGCCGCTCGTTAAACCGTAACCATATATAGAACAGCCGCTGGTTGAACCGTAACCATATATAGAACAGCTGCTAGTTGAAACATAACCGTAAAGAACAGCCGATGGTTGAACCGTAACCGTATATAGAACAGCCGATGGTTGAACCGTAACCATATATAGAACAGCCGCTCGTTAAACCGTAACCATATATAGAACAGCCGCTGGTTGAACCGTAACCATATATAGAACAGCTGCTGGTTGAAACATAACCGTAAAGAACAGCCGATGGTTGAACCGTAACCGTATATAGAACAGCCGATGGTTGAACCGTAACCGTATATAGAACAGCCGCTGTTATAACTGTAACCGTATATAGAACAGCCGCTGTTTGAACCGTAACTGTATAGAACAGCCCCTGGTTGTACCGTAACCGTAAAGAACAACCGATGGTTGAACCGTAACCGTATATAGAACAGCCGCTGTTTGAACCGTAACTGTATAGAACAGCCCCTGGTTGTACCGTAACCGTAAAGAACAACCGATGGTTGAACCGTAACCGTATATAGAACAGCCGCTGGTTACACCGTAACCGTAAAGAACAGCCGATGGTTGAACCGTAACCGTAAAGAACAGCCGATAGTTGAACAGTAACCGTATATATAACAGCCGCTGGTTGTACCATAACCGTATATAGAACAGCCGCTGGTTGAATTGTAACCATATAGACCAGCCGCTAGTTGAACCGTAACCATATATAGAACAGCCGCTGGTTGAACCATAACCGTATATAGAACAGCCGCTGGTTGAACCGTAACCATATATAGAACAGCCGCTGGTTGAACCGTAACCGTATATAGAACAGCCGCTGGTTACACCCAAACCATAAAGAACAGCCGATGGTTCAACCGTAACCGTAAAGAACAGCCGCTGGTTGAACCGTAACTGTATATAGAACAGCAGCTGGTTGTACCGTAGCCGTATATAGAACAGCTGCTGGTTGAACCGTAACCGTAAAGAACAGCCGATGGTTGAACCGTAACCGTATATATAACAGCCGCTGGTTTTACCGTAACCGTATATAGAACAGCTGCTGGTTGAACCGTAACCATATAGACCAGCCGCTGGTTGAACCGTAACCATATATAGAACAGCCGCTGGTTGAACCGTATATAGAACAGCCGCTGGTTTAACCGTAACCTTATATAGAACAGCCTCTGGTTAAACCGTAACCGTAGGCAGGGAGGTCACCAGTGGCATGGAAAGGGGGTTCTTTAACAAAGCATTATACATTACACCTCTACCAGACTAAACAGAAACGTGTTGTAATAAATGCAGAAAGTGGACTTTCCACCACATTTCCTTCTTCTACAAGGTTGAGGGCGCTGGTCTGGTCTGGGCCGCCGTAGACACGGGCCTTTGTTCCAGATTCAAAATATACCAACCATCAATGTGAAAAAAGGCGGGGCGTACAGGGTGAGCAGACTTTAGGCTGTGGCTTCAATGGTGCACTCTTTCGCCAGATGACCAGACTTGCCACAGTTGTAGCAATTAACTTCGCTGGCCTTGCTACACTGAACAGCAACATGGCCAATCTCACCACACCTAGAAGAGGGCACAGAGCAGAGGGTACAGAGGGCACAGAGCAGAGGGTACAGAGGGCACAGAGCAGAGGGTACAGAGGGCACAGAGCAGAGGGTACAGAGGGCACAGGGGAGAGGGTACAGAGGGCACAGAGCAGAGGGTACAGAGGGCACAGGGGAGAGGGCACAGAGGACAGGGCACAGAGGAGAGGTTACAGACGGCACAGATGAGAGGGCACAGGGGAGAGGGCACAGAGGAGAGGGTACAGACGGCACAGAGGAGAGGGTACAGAGGGCACAGAGGAGAGGGCACAGAGCAGAGGGAAGAGGGTGAGGCTATGTCGATAGCAAATGAGTTTGGCAAGAACATTTTTAAAAGTAAATGTTTTGCTGTGATACCAGTTAACAGATAGGATGCAAAAACATGTCTAAGAAAAGCTAACAGAACCAGTACCTCTAGAATGCACCTGTAGCACTGGGCTTTCTCACAACAGAACCAGTACCTCTAGAATGTACCTGCAGCACTGGGCTTTCTCACAACAGAACCAGTACCTCTAGAATGTACCTGTAGCACTGGGCTTTCTCACAACAGAACCAGTACCTCTAGAATGTACCTGTAGCACTGGGCTTTCTCACAACAGAACCAGTACCTCTAGAATGTACCTGTAGCACTGGGCTTTCTCACAACAGAACCAGTACCTCTAGAATGTACCTGTAGCACTGGGCTTTCTCACAACAGAACCAGTACCTCTAGAATGTACCTGTAGCACTGGGCTTTCTCACCTCAGAACCAGTACCTCTAGAATGTACCTGTAGCACTTGACCTTCTCACAAGAGAACCAATACTTCTAGAATTTACCTGTAGCACTTGACCTTCTCACAGCCCTTCTGGATGTGTCCAAAGCCTCCACAGGAGTAGCATTTCTGCTCGTTGGCATGGTCGCAGTCCCTGGCCACATGACCAGCCTTTCCACAATTATAACACACCTACATTAACATATCATTATACCAGTATTATTACAACAAGTAGTTATAACACACCTACATTAACATATCATTATACCAGTATTATTACAACAGGTAGGTATAGCACACCTACATTAACATATCATTATAACAGTATTATTACAACAAGTAGTTATAACACACCTACATTAACATATCATTATACCAGTATTATTACAACAAGTAGTTATAACACACCTACATTAACATATCATTATACCAGTATTATTACAACAGGTAGTTATAACACACCTACATTAACATATCATTATACCAGTATTATTACAACAAGTAGTTATAACACACCTACATTAACATATCATTATACCAGTATTATTACAACAGGTAGGTATAGCACATGCCATAACCCTGCCATAGTTTTAACGTTATCATTATAATATATAAAGTTTAACTAACCCTGCCATAGTTTTAACGTTATCATTATAATATATAAAGTTTAACTAACCCTGCCATAGTTTTAACGTTATCATTATAATATATAAAGTTTAACTAACCCTGCCATAGTTTTAACGTTATCATTATAATATATAAAGTTTAATTAACCCTGCCATAGTTTTAACGTTATCATTATAATATATAAAGTTTAACTAACCCTGCCATAGTTTTAACGTTATCATTATAATATATAAAGTTTAACTAACCCTGCCATAGTTTTAACGTAACCCTGCCATAGTTTTAACGCTATCATTATAATACATAAAGTTTAACTAACCCTGCCATAGTTTTAACGTTATCATTATAATATATAAAGTTTAACTAACCTGCCATAGTTTTAACGTTATCATTATAATATATAAAGTTTAACTAACCTGCCATAGTTTTAACGCTATCATTATAATATATAAGTTTAATAACCCCGCCATGGTTTTAACGTTATCATTATAATATATAAGTTTAACTAACCCTGCCATAGTTTTGCGTTATCATTATAATATATAAAGTTTATTAACCCTGCCATAGTTTAACGATTATCATTATAATATATAAAGTTTAACATAACACTGCCATAGTTTTAAATTATCATTATAATATATAAAGTTTAACTAACCTAACCCTGCCATAGTTTTAACGTTATCATTATAATATATAAAGTTTAACTAACCCTGCCATAGTTTTAACGTTATCATTATAATATATAAAGTTTAACTAACCCTGCCATAGTTTTAACGTTATCATTATAATATATAAAGTTTAACTAACCCTGCCATAGTTTTAACGTTATCATTATAATATATAAAGTTTAACTAACCCTGCCATAGTTTTAACGTTATCATTATAATATATAAAGTTTAACTAACCCTGCCATAGTTTTAACGTTATCATTATAATATATAAAGTTTAATTAACCCTGCCATAGTTTTAACGTTATCATTATAATATATAAAGTTTAACTAACCCTGCCATAGTTTTAACGTTATCATTATAATATATAAAGTTTAACTAACCCTTCCATAGTTTTAACGTTATCATTATAATATATAAAGTTTAACTAACCCTGCCATAGTTTTAACGTTATCATTATAATATATAAAGTTTAACTAACCCTGCCATAGTTTTAACGTTATCATTATACTGTATAAAGTTTAACTAACCTGTTCCCTCTCCTTCTTTGGCTCCTTACAGTCTCTGGAGATGTGGCCTCCCCGTCCACAGTTATAACATGCTATAACATACCAAAATAACAGTTATAACACGCCTTAACACATGACAGGAAGTTATATCATGCCATAACCCACGTCAGGAACAGTTATAACATGCTATAACACAAATTTGAAACTGGGTCCTTAATAGAGCCGAGTCTCGATCACAATCCCTACATATGAAGGGGTCAGATGGGATTAATTGAGTCTCGATCACAATCCCTACATATGAAGGGGTCAGATTGGATTAATTGAGTCTCGATCACAATCCCTACATATGAAGGGGTCAGATGGGATTAATTGAGTCTCGATCACAATCCCTACATATGAAGGGTCAGCGCCATCCTTACCATCCTCAGTCCGCTCACAATCTCTGGCCACATGACCAGGTTCTCCACATCGATAGCAGAACAGATCTAAGAAACACAAATCACATTGTAATTACACCAATAGTAGTTACTGCATTAAACAATGTAGTTTAGGCCACTCCCCCTGATTACTGTATAATTAGGGCCACTCCCCCTGATTACTGTATTATTAGGGCCACTCCCCCTGATTACTGTATTATTAGGGCCACTCCCCTGATTACTGTATAATTAGGGCCACTCCCCCTGATTACTGTATTATTAGGGCCACTCCCCTGATTACTGTATAATTAGGGCCACTCCCCTGATTACTGTATAATTAGGGCCACTCCCCTGATTACTGTATAATTAGGGACACTCCCTTTGATTAAGTCTAATTGTGTGTGTATATCACCTTTCCCCCTGACTGATTATGACCTGTGTATTATACCTGATTAGGACCTGTGTATTATACCTTATTAGGACCTGTGTATTATACCTTATTAGGACCTGTGTATTATACCTTATTAGGACCTGTGTATTATACCTTATTAGTACCTGTATATTATCCCTGATTATGACCTGTGTATTATACATTATTAGGACCTGTGTATTATACCTTATTAGGACCTGTGTATTATATCTTATTAGGACCTGTGTATTATAGCTTATTAGGACCTGTGTATTATACCTGATTAGGACCTGTGTATTATACCTTATTAGGACGTGTATTATACCTTATTAGGACCTGTGTATTATACCTTATTAGGACCTGTGTATTATACCTGATTATGACCTGTGTATTATACCTTATTAGGACCTGTGTATTATACCTTATTAGGACCTGTGTATTATATCTTATTAGGACCTGTGTATTATACCTTATTAGGACCTGTGTATTATACCTTATTAGGACCTGTGTATTATACCTTATTGTGTATTATACCTTATTAGGACCTGTGTATTATACCTTATTAGGACCTGTGTATTATACCTTATTAGGACCTGTGTATTATACCTTATTAGGACCTGTGTATTATACCTGATTAGGACCTGTGTATTATACCTGATTAGGACCTGTGTATTATACCTTATTAGGACCTGTGTATTATACCTTATTAGGACCTGTGTATTATACCTTATTAGGACCTGTGTATTATACCTTATTAGGACCTGTGTATTATACCTTATTAGGACCTGTGTATTATACCTTATTAGGACCTGTGTATTATACCTTATTAGGACCTGTGTATTATACCTTATTAGGACCTGTGTATTATACCTTATTAGGACCTGTGTATTACCTTATTAGGACCTGTGTATTATACCTTATTAGGACCTGTGTATTATACCTTATTAGGACCTGTGTATTATACCTTATTAGGACCTGTGTATTATACCTTATTAGGTATTATACCTTATTAGGTGTATTATACCTTATTAGGACCTGTGTATTATACCTTATTAGGACCTGTGTATTATACCTTATTAGGACCTGTGTATTATACCTTATTAGGACCTGTGTATTATACCTTATTAGGACCTGTGTATTATACCTTATTAGGACCCTTATTAGGACCTTATTGTGTATTATACCTTATTAGGACCTGTGTATTATACCTTATTAGGACCTGTGTATTATACCTTATTAGGACCTGTGTATTATACCTTATTAGGACCTGTGTATTATACCTTATTAGGACCTGTGTATTATACCTTATTAGGACCTGTGTATTATACCTTATTAGGACCTGTGTATTATACCTTATTAGGACCTGTGTATTATACCTTATTAGGACCTGGTATTATACCTTATTAGGACCTGTGTATTATACCTTATTAGGACCTGTGTATTATACCTTATTAGGACCTGTGTATTATACCTTATTAGGACCTGTGTATTATATCTTATTAGGACCTGTGTATTATATCTTATTAGGACCTGTGTATTATACCTTATTAGGACCTGTGTATTATACCTTATTAGGACCTGTGTATTATACCTTATTAGGACCTGTGTATTATATCTTATTAGGACCTGTGTATTATAGCTTATTAGGACCTGTGTATTATACCTTATTAGGACCTGTGTATTATACCTTATTAGGACCTGTGTATTATACCTTATTAGGATCTGTGTATTATACCTGATTAGGACCTGTGTATTATACCTTATTAGGACCTGTGTATTATACCTTATTAGGACCTGTGTATTATACCTGATTAGGACCTGTGTAGGACCTGTGTATATACCTTTCCCCCTCCCACGACCTTTGCCTCGACCACGTCCGACATTGGGACAGTTCTTGATCCAGTGACCTGTGCGTCCACATCCAAAACATTCATTACTGCTCATCTCCGCTAAGTCTTACAACCTGAGATGAGACAAATAATCACATAAAACACATAATCAGATGACGGTTCTATAATATAATATATCACATATGGTCCGGTTCCATATATATTGTAACGCTGGAGGGGTTTGTTTGACGTTAGTTAAGTTTTTATTGGTTAATTTGGGGAGATGTCTAGCCTAATCTGGTATTGGGGGACAGGTTAAGGGGGCGGGAGTGACAGAAAATGGGAAAAAGGGGAAAAGAATTAAGTGGCTCTCACTGCTACTGGGCGACTAGGTGTACAGTTCTGTTTGTTCCATTCACCAGTCTAGTAGTTGTTTTGTTTTGGGCGGACATCTCAACCGGGGTAGCCATCGTGTTTAAGCACGAGGAAATACATCTGGGCTCACGGAGCTATCAAACCGAATGGTGGTCTCTGCCTCTTTGTGTCTCGTGAAGTGGTCTGTTTCTCTGAAACACTACAATATACAACAGCACCGCCCACTGAATATACCTGACCGAGCTAACAAGCTAACTAGGTAAACAACACTAAAAGAAAGATGATATGCATTTTGTTACAACATCCACTTTGAGCCTAATACATTTACAGAACTATGTGGAGACTAAGACTGCATTTAGTAAATAAACTATTAAACCCTGCCACTTTCCCGCGCGCAGCCTGACACAGAACAGGCCGAAGTGTCTGAAAATGTGCTTAGAGAGAATAGTTAGCAAGAAAAATGTGTCTAGAGAGTAGTTAGCAAGAAAATGTGTTTAGAGAGTAGTTAGCAAGAAAAATGTGTTTAAAGAGAGTAGTTAGCAAGAAAAATCTGTTTAGAGAGAGTAGTTAGCAAGAAAATGTGTTTAGAGAGTAGTTAGCAAGAAAAATGTGTTTAGAGAGAGTAGTTAGCAAGAAAAATGTGTTTAGAGAGAGTAGTGAGCAAGAAAATGTGTTTATAGAGAGTAGTTAGCAAGATAATGTGTTTAGAGAGAGTAGTGAGCAAGAAAATGTGTTTATAGAGAGTAGTAAGCAAGAAAATGTGTTTATAGAGAGTAGTTAGCACGAAAATGTGTTTAGAGAGAGTAGTTAGCAAGAAAATGTGTTTAGAGAGAGTAGTTAGCAAGAAAATGTGTTTATAGAGAGTAGTAAGCATGAAAATGTGTTTAGAGAGAGTAGTTAGCAAGAACATGTGTTTATAGAGAGTAGTTAGCAAGAACATGTGTTTAGAGAGAGTAGTAAGCATGAAAATGTGTTTAGAGAGAGTAGTTAGCAAGAACATGTGTTTATAGAGAGTAGTTAGCAAGAAAATGTGTTTAGAGAGAGTAGTAAGCATGAAAATGTGTTTAGAGAGAGTAGTTAGCCAGAACATGTGTTTATAGAGAGTAGTTAGCAAGAAAATGTGTTTAGAGAGAGTAGTTAGCAAGAAAATGAGTGTATAGAGAGTAGTAAGCAGGAAAATGTATTTAGAGAGTAGTAACATCTGACAGACTGTAAATGTGTTTAGCTAGAGTAGTTAGCAAGGAACCATAACATCTGACAGACTGTAAATGTGTTTAGCTGCAGTAGTTAGCAAGGAACCATAACATCTGACCGACTGTAAATGTGTTTAGCTGCAGTAGTTAGCAAGGAACCATAACATCTGACCGACTGTAAATGTGTTTAGCTAGAGTAGTTATCCAGGAACCATAACATCTGACCGACTGTAAATGTGTTTAGCTAGAGTAGTTAGTAAGGAACCATAACATCTGACAGACTGTAAATGTGTTCAGCTGCAGTAGTTAGTAAGGAACCATAACATCTGACAGACTGTAAATCTGTTTAGCTGCAGTAGTTAGTAAGGAACCATAACATCTGACCGACTGTAAATGTGTTTAGCTAGAGTAGTTAGTAAGGAACCATAACATCTGACAGACTGTAAATGTGTTCAGCTAGAGTAGTTATCCAGGAACCATAACATCTGACAGACTGTAAATGTGTTTAGCTAGAGTAGTTAGTAAGGAACCATAACATCTGACAGACTGTAAATGTGTTCAGCTAGAGTAGTTAGTAAGGAACCATAACATCTGACCGACTGTAAATGTGTTTAGCTAGAGTAGTTAGTAAGGAACCATAACATCTGACCGACTGTACATGTGTTTAGCTAGAGTAGTTAGTAAGGAACCATAACATCTGACAGACTGTAAATGTGTTCAGCTAGAGTAGTTAGTAAGGAACCATAACATCTGACCGACTGTAAATGTGTTCAGCTAGAGTAGTTAGTAAGGAACCATAACATCTGACCGACTGTAAATGTGTTTAGCTGCAGTAGTTAGCAAGGAACCATAACATCTGACAGACTGTAATTTGTTCAGCTAGAGTAGTTAGTAAGGAACCATAACATCTGACAGACTGTAAATGTGTTCAGCTGCAGTAGTTAGCAAGGAACCATAACATCTGACAGACTGTAAATGTGTTTAGCTAGAGTAGTTAGCAAGGAACCATAACATCTGACCGACTGTAAATGTGTTTAGCTGCAGTAGTTAGCAAGGAACCATAACATCTGACAGACTGTAATTTGTTCAGCTAGAGTAGTTAGTAAGGAACCATAACATCTGACAGACTGTAAATGTGTTCAGCTGCAGTAGTTAGCAAGGAACCATAACATCTGACAGACTGTAAATGTGTTTAGCTGCAGTAGTTAGCAAGGAACCATAACATCTGACAGACTGTAAATGTGTTTAGCTAGAGAAGTTAGTAAGGAACCATAACATCTGACAGACTGTAAATGTGTTTAGCTAGAGTAGTTAGTAAGGAACCATAACATCTGACAGACTGTAAATGTGTTCAGCTGCAGTAGTTAGCAAGGAACCATAACATCTGACAGACTGTAAATGTGTTTAGCTAGAGTAGTTAGTAAGGAACCATAACATCTGACAGACTGTAAATGTGTTTAGCTGCAGTAGTTAGCCAGCCAAACACGAGAAGCATTTAAACACATCTTGCATAGTTTTATTATTGACATTGTTTTCCTTTATTGCTGTTTCTTTATTCCTTTTTACTCACCTCAGCTAAGTGACTGTTTATCGTCGGTCCCTCCTCTCTCCTCTGCGCCACACGCGGTTTGCACACCGCTCTCTATTCCCATCCTCTCCTCCTCCTCCTCTCCTCCTCCTCCTTCTCTCATCCTTACCTCCTCACGGACCCTGGCACTACAATCGGCCTTCTGTATTTACATCTACATATATATTTAACTCAATATGACATATATATGGATGGATTATTTTATATATAATTTAACTCCATATGACATATATATGGATGGATTATTTTATATATAATTTAACTCCATATGACATGGATGGATTATTTTATATATAATTTAACTCCATATGACATGGATGGATTATTTTATATATAATTTGACTCCCTATGACATATATATGGATGGATAATTTTATATATATTTTAACTCCCTATTATGGATGGATTATTTTATATATAATTTAACCCCATATGACATATATATGGATGTATTATTTTATATATAATTTAACTCCATATGACATATATATGGATGGAATAGTTTTTTATAAAATTTAACCCCATATGAGACATATATATGGATGGATTATTTTATAGATAATTTATCTCCATATGACATATATATGGATGGATTATTTGATATATAATTTCACTCCCCATGTATGGATTAATTATTTTATATATAATTTAACCCCATATGACATATATATGGATGGATTATTTTATATATAATTTAACTCCCTATTATGGATGAATTATTTTATATATAATTTAACCCCATATGACATATATATGGATGGATTATTTTATATATAATTTAACTCCCTATTATGGATGAATTATTTTATATATAATTTACCTCTATATGACATATATATGGATGGATTATTTTATATATAATTTAACTCCCTATGACATATATATGGATGGATTATTTTATATATAATTTAACTCCATATGACATATATATGGATGTATTATTTTATATATAATTAACTCCCTATGACATATATATGGATGTATTATTTTATATATAATTTAACCCCATATGACATATATATGGATGGATTATTTTATGTATAATTTAACTCCCTATGACATATATATGGATGGATTATTTTATATTTAATTTAACTCCATATGACATATATATGGATGGATTATTTTATATATAATTTAACTCCCTATGACATATATATGGATGTATTATTTTATATATAATTTAACTCCATATGGCATATATATGGATGGATTATTTTACATATAATTTAACTCCCTATGACATATATATGGATGGATTATTTTATATATAATTTAACTCCCTATGACATATATATGGATGGATTATTTTATATATAATTTAACTCCATATGGCAAAGCTCAGTCGTGACTGCATGTGGCCTTTCTTGAGGAGTGGCTTTTTTCTTGCAACCCTTCCATACAAGCCACATTTGTGGAGAATTTGAGATATTGTTGTCACATGCACACAATGACCACTGTTTGTCATGAATTCCTGAAACTGCTTCAGAGTTGCTGTAGGCCTCTTGGAAGCCTCTCTGACCAGTTTCTTCCTTGGCTCTTTCATCCAGTTTGGAGCGACGTCCTGATCCAGCTGTGTTGTACCAAATACTTTCCACTTCTTAATAATACACTTCACTGTACATTTTTTTGTATCCATCTCCTGACTTGTGCCTGTCCACAACTTTATCCCGGAGATCTTTTGACAATGCCTTGCCACCCATAGTTGATTGTTTTCTTCAGTTGCACTATCAAGGACGGAAATGCTTCAGGAAAAGCTTGTTTTATAGTCAGCTAATCAAAATGACCACAGCTGATCACAATTGAAAGTCAATTGGTTTTGTGTGCTATTGAGAAGGTGATTAACTACACCTGGTTGGGTTTACAAGTCATTTTTAGCAGGGGGGTGATTATTTTTCAAACTCAGTGATTGTGATTTAAAATTTGTAAAAAAAAAAATCTGACAAGTTTTATATATTTCACTTGGATGTTATAAGTTGTAAATACTTGTTTTTGTACGTTTTCATTTCAGGCTTCAAAGCAACAAAATGTGATTATTTTAAAGGGGTGATTCTATTCTTTTAAAAAGGTGGAAAACCAGATTTGCACTTCAGCGAGGCACTTCACTCCAGTTGCTCTGGTAAGAAACATAAAATAGAACATTAAAGTCAGGCATCAATTGTCAAATGTTTTATTCATTGAATGGACTCGTTCTTGTGTTACTAAACAAAAAAGGAAATAATGAAAGCAAAAAAGTATGTAGATAAATAGAATTAAACATGGTGATGAATGAGGTACAATAGGAAATACATATTGAACACAGTAGCAGATTTATAATATAAAAACAACTGACTGCTATAGTTTCTAGTCTCTCAGGATGCTGCACAACACATTAGATTGAACACATTAGATGATACATTACTACTAATTCCCTATCCACACATAGTTCTAACACGGATACTTTGTCCTCATTTTGTTCATATTTAGATGATTCAAAGACACAGTGATCAGATAATTAGGAGTAATTTTAGTACCAGGGGATTTTAAACAGGGCCACAGATCAGACAGATCACCCAGTATCGTTTCAGAGCTACTGACAGATCACCCAGTATCGTCTCAGAGCCACTGACAGATCACCCAGTATCGTCTCAGAGCTACTGACAGATTACAAATGCTTATTATTTCATAGTTCACGGATTACTAGTTGCTGATAGCGAAAAAGGCACTTGGGGGATCTGTTGTTTACTACTAATATACTAGAGCTAACGGGTGAATCTAGCTATTCACTGTTACCTCAGGATCTTAGCCATATATTGGCCATACACCACACCTCGTTAGGCCTGCTTGCTTAGTTACTGCAGAGCAGGAGTAGACAACCCTTTTCCTGGAGGGCAACAGGTATTGCAACATATTGAGCTACATTAAACCAAACTTAAGCAGATCCTCTTCAGCCGATAACTACATAGTGGATGTGATGTGTCATGTGTTGTGTCATGTGGTGTGTCATGTGATGTGTCATGTGGTGGGTCATGTGATGTGTCATGGGGTGGGTCATGTGATGTGTCATGTGTTTGGTCATGGGGTGCTGAATTTGACAGGAAAGATAAAAGGAGAGCATTTTCACAGCACAGCAGTACATAACAAAAACCCAGCCTTGATCCTTCTATTTTATCTAATTATCGTCCCATTTCAAATCTACCTTTCATGGCCAAATTACTGGAAAGTACTGTTGCTTCCCAGCTTCAGTCTTTTCTTGTTGCAAATAACCTCTTTAATCCCTTTCAATCTGGTTTTCGTCCTCTACATAGTACTGAAACAGCCCTTGTCAAGGTGCTGAATGACTTGCTTCTTTCTGGCGACTCTGGCGTGCTGTCGTTACTCTTGCTTCTTGACCTTAGCTCTGCCTTCGACACAGTCTCCCATGAACTACTTATGCTGCGCCTTGCGGATGTAGGTATTTCTGGTGATGCTCTATCTTGGTTTTACTCCTACCTCTCTGACAGTCAATTCTACATTTTGGTACAGGATTCTCGGTCACCTGCTGTCCCCCTTACGCAAGGTGTCCCCCAGGGATCTGTTCTGGGGCCATTATTATTCATAATTTATATAATACCTCTTGGTCTCATCTTGCAACGTCATGGTTTTAATTATCATTTCTATGCTGATGACATCCAATTATACACTGTTTGTACACCTGTTTTGTCTGTCACGACTGACAAAATCTCAGCCTGTGTGCATGAAATAAAAGATTGGCTTCAATGTAATTTCCTAAAACTCAACATGGACAAAACTGAGATCATTTTTATTGGAACTCCATCTCTTATCAGGAAAATTCCCACTGATTTCAAGTGCGAGATTGCGGGCACTTTCATCAAACCATCTAACACTGTTAAAAATCTGGGTGTACTTTTTGACTCCTCCCTTTCACTCCAGTCTCATATCAAATCTCTCACTAAATCGGCCTTCTTTCACTTACGTCGGATCGCCAAACTCCGTCCTTTCCTCAACACTAAAGACGCTGAAACTGTAATTCATTCATTCATAACATCACGTCTTGATTACTGCAATGCCCTTTTTATTGGTCTTCCTGCCAGCTCCATCTCCAGGTTGCAATATATTCAAAACTCTGCTGCTAGATTACTTACTCACACCAAGCGTTCTGCTCATATCACCCCAATTCTGTCTGATCTTCACTGGCTGCCAGTGGCCTATCGTATTCAATTCAAAATCCTCCTGCTCACTTTTAAATCTCTACACAGTTTAGCTCCCCCCTATCTTAGCAACCTGATCCATCCCTACAAACCGACACGTTCACTAAGATCCTCTGACTCTAGCCTTCTTGTAGTCCCTAAGCACCGGCTAGCTTCCATGGGGGCTAGATCGTTCAGTGTTGTTGCACCAACACTGTGGAACTCTCTCCCTCAATCACTCCGCCATGTCTGTACTCTCTGATTTCAAATCCTTACTCAAAACCCACTTATTCTCTAAGTGTTATTTGTAAGTTTGTATTTCACTGTTGTTGTCCTTCTGTGTTTTTTGGTGGTAATGTTTGTTATTACTGCTTACTGTTTTATGTCCTGAATTGTAAAGCGTCCTTGAGCCCTGGAAAGGCGCTATATAAATAAAACATAGTATTATTATTATTATTATTATTATTACATGTGTACAAAGGCAGCAACTTACAACGTGTCACCCTCCTTGGGCATTGAGACATTTAAATCTTTGCGCTAACATTTATCTGAATGATTTACATCAAGTATTATTACTTCCATATACCGGTTTACACAGCCTATCCTGTTCTGGACTGGTGGGGTGTGCGTGTCCATATGACAACCACAAAGTAGCCTTGTTGACAGTTGTAATCTTAAACATCAGCTCAAATTAGATCAATAACATTTATTTGATAAGTCCTTCTTACATTAGCAGTTGTTACATTTGTACATATACAAGCTATAAGGGAGTCGGCTACTGATCTGATAAGGTTCTGGCCTTCATAACTGTTCAGTGATTGTCCGAATCAAACATACCTGCACTCCCAGGTTGGTAAGAAAACACAAACCGGAAGTGCCTGCTTAACTTCAGAAACATGGTCATTTACCCCTCATGTACAACAAACTTAGATCAAATCGACATTATTTAGGTATAGAGTCAATACAACTTATGTGAGCAACCATAAATACTTCAGCAGTCATATTGAAGGAACTCGTTAAAACTAGTCGTTTTTATGGAAATGTAGGAGTCTGAAACCCAGTAATTTCATGTTTTTTTTTCATCATCATGTATCCTCCCTGTAAAGATGAATGGCAGTATGCTTATCTATTATATCTGATCTATTATATCTGATCTATACCACCACATACTAAAGGGGTGTGTATCAATACATATATCATTACATACCGGTATATCATTATAAATCTCCACATTTCTTCTATCCTACCCTCAGAACCCACTTTCTTTAATAGCAATTACAAATGTTCAGACAATGCGCTTCACAATGTCATGTTAAAGACTTCATTTAGAAACATATATTTCAGTTACATTTAAATGTATTACTATGTAAAAGCATCTTTGGCTGCGATTACAGATATAAGTCTTCTTTGAAACTCTACCAGCTTTACACACCTAGATTTGGGCAGTTTATCCAATTTCTAATTGCAGATCTTGTCAAGCTCTGTCAGATTGGATGGAGAGCTTTGGCGGAATTGCAATCTTCAGGTCTCCTCACAGATCATCAATGGAGATTGAATATAATTGAGTGGCCCAATCAAAGCTCAGATTTAGTTTTTCCTAAAACCACACCAGCATTATATTGGCTGTGGATCAGGAATTACTTCAAGGACTCAGTTGATCTTTCCCTCGATCTAAAACAGTATACCTGCCGCTGAAAAAGCATGCCCTCAACATGATGGTCCCACTAAAATGCTTCACCGTTGTGATAATATTAGCCAGGTGAATGAGCACTACCGTGTTTGTGCCAGATAATGATTCACAGCTTTTACACAGGAGTGGTTGATGTCCAGCCACTCTAACCTAAAGACCTGATTAATCGAGTGCTGCAGAGGCTGTTTTCGAGCGATTTATTCCATTCCTTTCACTGCTCTTTCCCATTCAACGTCTACAATGTGTTATTTTGACTTCATCACTTTTTTCTCTTACATCTACTGGGTGAGCTTTATTTTGACACATGTGACTCTCTGAATCATGTCCAATCAAATCAATTTGCTAAAAAAATCGTCCTTTGATTAAAAAAAATAGGAAACAACCAAGCTCATTCGGGAAGTTATTGGCACACAAATTGGCAGACAAATGTCATTATGGGACCTTAAGATTAATAGATTAATGTTTTTTAAACAATCAATTATAAATTGAGTCTAAGACAATAAAATGTGGAGAAAGTGAAAAGGTGTGACTTTATCCGATGACCCTGCATGTCACCTCTACGTAAACTGTCACAGGTCTTTGAACACATTAACTAGGATTTTACTGTCACACAAATGTACCACAATTAGAAATATAATTTAAAAAGCTCAAATCATCAACATGAAAAACTTACTAGCGGGTACATTTTATTGTCCAGTGTATGCATGTATGCCTGTGTGTGTGTCTGTATGCCTGTGTGTGTGTCTGTATGCCTGTGTGTGTGTCTGTATGCCTGTGTGTGTGTCTGTATGCCTGTGTGTGTGTCTGTATGCCTGTGTGTGTGTCTGTATGCCTGTGTGTGTGTCTGTATGCCTGTGTGTGTGTATGTATGCCTGTATGTATGTATGTATGCCTGTATGTATGTATGTATGTATGCCTGTATGTATGTATGCATGTATGCCTGTATGTATGTATGCATGCCTGTCTGTCTGCCGGCCGGCCTGTCGGCCTGCATGCCTGTCTGTCGGCCTGCATGCCTGTCTGCCTGTCTGCCTGTCTGCCTGTCTGCCTGTCTGCCTGTCTGCCTGTCTGTCTGTCTGCCTGTATGCCTGTCTGTCTGTCTGTATGCCTGTCTGTCTGTCTGTATGCCTGTCTGCCTGTCTGTATGCCTGTCTGCCTGTCTGCCTGTCTGTATGCCTGTCTGCCTGTCTGTCTGTATGCCTGTCTGTCTGTCTGTATGCCTGTCTGTCTGTCTGTATGCCTGTCTGTCTGTCTGTATGCCTGTCTGTCTGTCTGTATGCCTGTCTGTCTGTCTGTATGCCTGTCTGTCTGTCTGTCTGTCTGTCTGTCTGTCTGTATGCCTGTCTGTCTGTCTGTATGCCTGTCTGTCTGTCTGTATGCCTGTCTGTCTGTCTGTCTGTATGCCTGTCTGTCTGTCTGTATGCCTGTCTGTCTGTCTGTATGCCTGTCTGTCTGTCTGTATGCCTGTCTGTCTGTCTGTATGCCTGTCTGTCTGTCTGTATGCCTGTCTGTCTGTCTGTATGCCTGTCTGTCTGTCTGTATGCCTGTCTGTCTGTCTGTATGCCTGTCTGTCTGTCTGTATGCCTGTCTGTCTGTCTGTATGCCTGTCTGTCTGTCTGTCTGTATGCCTGTCTGTCTGTCTGTATGCCTGTCTGTCTGTCTGTATGCCTGTCTGTCTGTCTGTATGCCTGTCTGTCTGTCTGTATGCCTGTCTGTCTGTCTGTATGCCTGTCTGTCTGTCTGTATGCCTGTCTGTCTGTCTGTATGCCTGTCTGTCTGTCTGTATGCCTGTCTGTCTGTCTGTATGCCTGTCTGTCTGTCTGTATGCCTGTCTGTCTGTCTGTATGCCTGTCTGTCTGTCTGTATGCCTGTCTGTCTGTATGCCTGTCTGTCTGTATGCCTGTCTGTCTGTATGCCTGTCTGTCTGTATGCCTGTCTGTCTGTATGCCTGTCTGTCTGTATGCCTGTCTGTCTGTCTGTATGCCTGTCTGTCTGTATGCCTGTCTGTCTGTATGCCTGTCTGTCTGTATGCCTGTCTGTCTGTATGCCTGTCTGTCTGTATGCCTGTCTGTCTGTATGCCTGTCTGTCTGTATGCCTGTCTGTCTGTATGCCTGTCTGTCTGTATGCCTGTCTGTCTGTATGCCTGTCTGTCTGTATGCCTGTCTGTCTGTATGCCTGTCTGTCTGTATGCCTGTCTGTCTGTATGCCTGTCTGTCTGTATGCCTGTCTGTCTGTATGCCTGTCTGTCTGTCTGTCTGTCTGTATGCCTGTCTGTCTGTATGCCTGTCTGTCTGTATGCCTGTCTGTCTGTATGCCTGTCTGTCTGTATGCCTGTCTGTCTGTATGCCTGTCTGTCTGTATGCCTGTCTGTCTGTATGCCTGTCTGTCTGTATGCCTGTCTGTCTGTATGCCTGTCTGTCTGTATGTCTGTCTGTCTGTCTGTATGCCTGTCTGTCTGTATGCCTGTCTGTCTGTATGCCTGTCTGTCTGTATGTATGCCTGTCTGTATGTATGCCTGTCTGTCTGTATGTATGCCTGTCTGTCTGTATGTATGCCTGTCTGTCTGTATGTATGCCTGTCTGTCTGTCTGTATGCCTGTCTGTCTGTATGCCTGTCTGTCTGTCTGTATGCCTGTCTGTCTGTCTGCCTGTCTGTCTGTCTGTATGCCTGTCTGTATGCCTGCCTGTCTGTATGCCTGCCTGCCTGCCTGCCTGTATGTATGTATGCCTGCCTGTGTGTCTGTGTGTATGATTGGAGGTCTGGAGGTCCCATAACCCTAAATCTGGGGCAGGGCCTAAGGAAACCAGTAGTTATGGACCCAGGTTAGAAACTCAGGGCTGGGCAGAAACCCCAGTGCTCTCCTCTGCTCCTGGACCAGACATCTGCATAAATAGCTCCCTCAGTTCGCTGACTTCGTCGTCTTGCGGCTGGGCAACACCACGTTGCTCTCGCTCCTCGATAAAGTCCCATAGACGTACAGAGTTCAGGAACTACAACACACGTTAGATAATTACCATCACATTCACTCACAGAACCCTGCTAGGAATAGAGACACCGTAAAATTATTAGTTTTCCATTGTCGTTATTTTTCCCCACTACATTGCATAAAATAACTCAACTGTTTTAATGTTTTTAAGCCCTTCATTACACAGAAACATTTGTGAGGCATCTGTTAAAAATCAGCCACTGCCATCTGCTGATGTCTGTTTAGTAGTAGTGTTAGCCTGATCAGATAAGGGATGACAGCAGTAGTGGTAGCCTGATCAGATAAGGGATGACAGCAGTAGTGGTAGCCTGATCAGATAAGGGATGACAGCAGTAGTGTTAGCCTGATCAGATAAGGGATGACAGCAGTAGTGGTAGCCTGATCAGATAAGGGATGACAGCAGTAGTGTTAGCCTGATCAGATAAGGGATGACAGCAGTAGTGTTAGCCTGATCAGATAAGGGATGACAGCAGTAGTGTTAGCCTGATCAGATAAGGGATGACAGCAGTAGTGTTAGCCTGATCAGATAAGGGATGACAGCAGTAGTGTTAGCCTGATCAGATAAGGGATGACAGCAGTAGTGTTAGCCTGATCAGATAAGGGATGACAGCAGTAGTGTTAGCCTGATCAGATAAGGGATGACAGCAGTAGTGTTAGCCTGATCAGATAAGGGATGACAGCAGTAGTGTTAGCCTGATCAGATAAGGGATGACAGCAGTAGTGTTAGCCTGATCAGATAAGGGATGACAGCAGTAGTGTTAGCCTGATCAGATAAGGGATGACAGCAGTAGTGTTAGCCTGATCAGATAAGGGATGACAGCAGTAGTGTTAGCCTGATCAGATAAGGGATGACAGCAGTAGTGGTAGCCTGATCAGATAAGGGATGACAGCAGTAGTGGTAGCCTGATCAGATAAGGGATGACAGCAGTAGTGTTAGCCTGATCAGATAAGGGATGACAGCAGTAGTGTTAGCCTGATCAGATAAGGGATGACAGCAGTAGTGTTAGCCTGATCAGATAAGGGATGACAGCAGTAGTGTTAGCCTGATCAGATAAGGGATGACAGCAGTAGTGTTAGCCTGATCAGATAAGGGATGACAGCAGTAGTGTTAGCCTGATCAGATAAGGGATGACAGCAGTAGTGTTAGCCTGATCAGATAAGGGATGACAGCAGTAGTGTTAGCCTGATCAGATAAGGGATGACAGCAGTAGTGTTAGCCTGATCAGATAAGGGATGACAGCAGTAGTGTTAGCCTGATCAGATAAGGGATGACAGCAGTAGTGTTAGCCTGATCAGATAAGGGATGACAGCAGTAGTGTTAGCCTGATCAGATAAGGGATGACAGCAGTAGTGTTAGCCTGATCAGATAAGGGATGACAGCAGTAGTGTTAGCCTGATCAGATAAGGGATGACAGCAGTAGTGTTAGCCTGATCAGATAAGGGATGACAGCAGTAGTGTTAGCCTGATCAGATAAGGGATGACAGCAGTAGTGTTAGCCTGATCAGATAAGGGATGACAGCAGTAGTGTTAGCCTGATCAGATAAGGGATGACAGCAGTAGTGTTAGCCTGATCAGATAAGGGATGACAGCAGTAGTGTTAGCCTGATCAGATAAGGGATGACAGCAGTAGTGTTAGCCTGATCAGATAAGGGATGACAGCAGTAGTGTTAGCCTGATCAGATAAGGGATGACAGCAGTAGTGTTAGCCTGATCAGATAAGGGATGACAGCAGTAGTGTTAGCCTGATCAGATAAGGGATGACAGCAGTAGTGTTAGCCTGATCAGATAAGGGATGACAGCAGTAGTGTTAGCCTGATCAGATAAGGGATGACAGCAGTAGTGTTAGCCTGATCAGATAAGGGATGACAGCAGTAGTGGTAGCCTGATCAGATAAGGGATGACAGCAGTAGTGTTAGCCTGATCAGATAAGGGATGACAGCAGTAGTGGTAGCCTGATCAGATAAGGGATGACAGCAGTAGTGGTAGCCTGATCAGATAAGGGATGACAGCAGTAGTGGTAGCCTGATCAGATAAGGGATGACAGCAGTAGTGTTAGCCTGATCAGATAAGGGATGACAGCAGTAGTGTTAGCCTGATCAGATAAGGGATGACAGCAGTAGTGTTAGCCTGATCAGATAAGGGATGACAGCAGTAGTGGTAGCCTGATCAGATAAGGGATGACAGCAGTAGTGTTAGCCTGATCAGATAAGGGATGACAGCAGTAGTGGTAGCCTGATCAGATAAGGGATGACAGCAGTAGTGTTAGCCTGATCAGATAAGGGATGACAGCAGTAGTGGTAGCCTGATCAGATAAGGGGTGACAGCAGTAGTGTTAGCCTGATCAGATAAGGGATGACAGCAGTAGTGTTAGCCTGATCAGATAAGGGATGACAGCAGTAGTGTTAGCCTGATCAGATAAGGGATGACAGCAGTAGTGTTAGCCTGATCAGATAAGAGATGACAGCAGTAGTGACTGTCAGCACAGATTATGTTCTTACCCTCACGTTCCCCTCACAGCCCAGCTGCTTGCGGGGTTTATCCGGTTCTGCCCGAGTCCCATCAGCGTAAGCATGCATGTAAAAACACTTGGCTCCAAACGGACAAGTTCCTCGACCTTGGTCAAAGTATTTACAATGCTTCTTACTGTGGGACAGGAAGTATCAGAAAACAGGACTGAGCTGGGATTACCAATGTGCTAAGCAGTGTGTACTATATAGTACCATCAGACTCTGTCCCTCTATATGTAGGCTCTATACAGCCTGTAGGGTGGTGCAGTGTGTACTATATAGTACCATCAGACTCTGTCCCTCTATATGTAGGCTCTATACAGCCTGTAGGGTGGTGCAGTGTGTACTATATAGTACCATCAGACTCTGTCCCTCTATATGTAGGCTCTATACAGCCTGTAGGGTGGTGCAGTGTGTACTATATAGTACCATCCATTTTCATGCTGATCAGTCACAGAAATGAGGCATTGTGATTTTATAAATAGTTTAAGCCACATTATTGTCTGTCGGATGTGGGCCACAATGTACCTGACTCCAAACTTGAACTCTTCGATCAGTCGGTTCTTCTCATCCTGGTCTTCCACCCAGTAAACACTAGGGATGACAAACTCAGACACCACCCTGCACTCCGGACATGACCTAGAGACAGAGTCAAACTCAGACACCACCCTGCACAGTGCACACAGACAACCTGACAGACAGACACCACGCTACACACAGACAACCTGACGGACAGACACCACCCTACACACAGACAACCTGACAGACAGACAGACACCACCCTACACACAGACAACCGGACAGACAGACAGACACCACCTGAACTCCAGACAGTTTAAGTGTAGTATTTAGTGGCATGACATTTTACACGGTTTTCTTTATTATTCATTCATCAAAGCAGAAAATAATTTCACTTTCACACAACACTGAAAGGGCTTTAAAAACATCTGAAATATGCATTTCATAAAATCCTATTTCCTTTCATTACTATGAAGATCTTTTAGGGAGAGGATTGTGCAAAATGAGGAAAACCACCCATAAATATTTTATAAATAAAATTTATAAAATCTCACATTTAATCCTGAAATAAATGTTTTTAAAGCACAACAAAATACTCTTTTAACTGCAATAATTAAATTAGATTAATCCATTACCTTAACAGTTAGTAGCCGTCTTATTAATAATTATAAACAGATTAATCCATTACCATAACAGTTAGTAGCCGTCTTATTAATAATTATAAACAGATTAATCCATTACCATAACAGTTAGTAGCTGTCTTATTAATAATTATAAACAGATTAATCCATTACCATAACAGTTAGTAGCTGTCTTATTAATAATTATAAACAGATTAATCCATTACCATAACAGTTAGTAGCCGTCTTATTAATAATTATATACAGATTAATCCATTACCATAACAGTTAGTAGCCGTCTTATTAATAATTATAAACAGATTAACCATTACCATAACAGTTAGTAGCCGTCTTATTAATAATTATATACAGATTAACCATTACCATAACAGTTAGTAGCTGTCTTATTAATAATTATAAACAGATTAACCATTACCATAACAGTTAGTAGCCGTCTTATTAATAATTATAAACAGATTAACCATTACCATAACAGTTAGTAGCCGTCTTATTAATAATTATAAACAGATTAATCCATTACCATAACAGTTAGTAGCCGTCTTATTAATAATTATAAACAGATTAATCCATTACCATAACAGTTAGTAGCCGTCTTATTAATAATTATAAACAGATTAACCATTACCATAACAGTTAGTAGCCGTCTTATTAATAATTATAAACAGATTAATCCATTACCATAACAGTTAGTAGCCGTCATTGAGGAAGACAACGTGTTTGGTTTCTAATTCATTAACGGTGTTTTCTTCATAACTTTTTGTAATTAAGTACATCATTATATAATGCAATTAAATAGCCAGTGGTTTTCAGATTAGCTTTCAAATTGGAAGACTCACCATGACATTATAATACTTGATGAGATCTTCCAGAGGCTTTATAAAACACTCAGAGCCAGGACAGCAGGTCAAACCAGTCTTTCAAAAAGTCCAATGAACTTACTTGATGATTTTATTTTCAAACTCCTTAGCGCAGCGCCACTGGCGTATACAGGAGAGACAGTAGGTGTGGCAACAGGAAGAGAGGATCCCAAAGCGTCTCTCAGAGGCTGCAGCTTTCTCATAGACCACCTCCATGCAGATTGCACACACCTTCTCCTGGCTGTTCTGTACTGCAAAAGCCTTCTCCATGTCTGCTTCAAAAGCCAACATACACATCTGGAATAAACAATGTTAAATGCAACTTAAAAAGGGTGATGACATGTCCCAACTCTGTAAAATATAGTTAAAATACATTAAATGGTTTGTGTATTTACAGTAGAACGGTCCGGCATACGATTAGTGTATTTACAGTAGAACGGTCCGGCACACGATTAGTGTATTTACAGTAGAACGGTCCGGCATACGATTAGTGTATTTACAGTAGAACGGTCCGGCACACGATTAGTGTATTTACAGTAGAACGGTCCGGCATACGATTAGTGTATTTACAGTAGAACGGTCCGGCATACGATTAGTGTATTTACAGTATTATAGCATTATAACCCACCAGTTTCAGTACCTTCACATACATACTAGTGACTAATAGCATTATAACCCACCAGTTACAGTACCTTCACATACATACTAGTGACTAATAGCATTATAACCCACCAGTTACAGTACCTTCACATACATACTAGTGACTAATAGCATTATAACCCACCAGTTACAGTACCTTCACATACATACTAGTGACTAATAGCATTATAACCCACCAGTTACAGTACCTTCACATACATACTAGTCACTAATTGCATTATAACCCACCAGTTACAGTACCTTCACATACATACTAGTCACTAATTGCATTATAACCCACCAGTTACAGTACCTTCACATACATACTAGTGACTAATAGCATTATAACCCACCAGTTTCAGTACCTTCACATACATACTAGTGACTAATTGCATTATAACCCACCAGTTACAGTACCTTCACATACATACTAGTCACTAATTGCATTATAACCCACCAGTTACAGTACCTTCACATACATACTAGTCACTAATAGCATTATAACCCACCAGTTACAGTACCTTCACATACATACTAGTGACTAATAGCATTATAACCCACCAGTTACAGTACCTTCACATACATACTAGTGACTAATAGCATTATAACCCACCAGTTACAGTACCTTCACATACATACTAGTGACTAATAGCATTATAACCCACCAGTTACAGTACCTTCACATACATACTAGTCACTAATTGCATTATAACCCACCAGTTACAGTACCTTCACATACATACTAGTGACTAATTGCATTATAACCCACCAGTTACAGTACCTTCACATACATACTAGTGACTAATTGCATTATAACCCACCAGTTACAGTACCTTCACATACATACTAGTGACTAATTGCATTATAACCCACCAGTTTCAGTACCTTCACATACATACTAGTGACTAATTGCATTATAACCCACCAGTTTCAGTACCTTCACATACATACTAGTGACTAATAGCATTATAACCCACCAGTTTCAGTACCTTCACATACATACTAGTGACTAATAGCATTATAACCCACCAGTTACAGTACCTTCACATACATACTAGTGACTAATAGCATTATAACCCACCAGTTACAGTACCTTCACATACATACTAGTGACTAATAGCATTATAACCCACCAGTTACAGTACCTTCACATACATACTAGTGACTAATAGCATTATAACCCACCAGTTACAGTACCTTCACATACATACTAGTGACTAATAGCATTATAACCCACCAGTTACAGTACCTTCACATACATACTAGTGACTAATAGCATTATAACCCACCAGTTACAGTACCTTCACATACATACTAGTGACTAATAGCATTATAACCCACCAGTTACAGTACCTTCACATACATACTAGTGACTAATAGCATTATAACCCACCAGTTACAGTACCTTCACATACATACTAGTGACTAATAGCATTATAACCCACCAGTTACAGTACCTTCACATACATACTAGTCACTAATTGCATTATAACCCACCAGTTACAGTACCTTCACATACATACTAGTGACTAATAGCATTATAACCCACCAGTTACAGTACCTTCACATACATACTAGTGACTAATAGCATTATAACCCACCAGTTACAGTACCTTCACATACATACTAGTGACTAATAGCATTATAACCCACCAGTTACAGTACCTTCACATACATACTAGTGACTAATTGCATTATAACCCACCAGTTACAGTACCTTCACATACATACTAGTGACTAATTGCATTATAACCCACCAGTTACAGTACCTTCACATACATACTAGTGACTAATTGCATTATAACCCACCAGTTACAGTACCTTCACATACATACTAGTGACTAATAGCATTATAACCCACCAGTTACAGTACCTTCACATACATACTAGTGACTAATAGCATTATAACCCACCAGTTACAGTACCTTCACATACATACTAGTGACTAATAGCATTATAACCCACCAGTTACAGTACCTTCACATACATACTAGTGACTAATAGCATTATAACCCACCAGTTACAGTACCTTCACATACATACTAGTGACTAATAGCATTATAACCCACCAGTTACAGTACCTTCACATACATACTAGTGACTAATAGCATTATAACCCACCAGTTACAGTACCTTCACATACATACTAGTGACTAATAGCATTATAACCCACCAGTTACAGTACCTTCACATACATACTAGTGACTAATAGCATTATAACCCACCAGTGTTACAGTACCTTCACATACATACTAGTGACTAATAGCATTATAACCCACCAGTTACAGTACCTTCACATACATACTAGTGACTAATAGCATTATAACCCACCAGTTACAGTACCTTCACATACATACTAGTGACTAATAGCATTATAACCCACCAGTTACAGTACCTTCACATACATACTAGTGACTAATTGCATTATAACCCACCAGTTACAGTACCTTCACATACATACTAGTGACTAATTGCATTATAACCCACCAGTTACAGTACCTTCACATACATACTAGTCACTAATAGCATTATAACCCACCAGTTACAGTACCTTCACATACATACTAGTGACTAATAGCATTATAACCCACCAGTTACAGTACCTTCACATACATACTAGTGACTAATAGCATTATAACCCACCAGTTACAGTACCTTCACATACATACTAGTGACTAATAGCATTATAACCCACCAGTTACAGTACCTTCACATACATACTTCACATACATACTAGTCACTAATTGCATTATAACCCACCAGTTACAGTACCTTCACATACATACTAGTCACTAATTGCATTATAACCCACCAGTTACAGTACCTTCACATACATACTAGTGACTAATTGCATTATAACCCACCAGTTTCAGTACCTTCACATACATACTAGTGACTAATAGCATTATAACCCACCAGTTACAGTACCTTCACATACATACTAGTGACTAATAGCATTATAACCCACCAGTTACAGTACCTTCACATACATACTAGTGACTAATAGCATTATAACCCACCAGTTACAGTACCTTCACATACATACTAGTCACTAATTGCATTATAACCCACCAGTTACAGTACCTTCACATACATACTAGTGACTAATTGCATTATAACCCACCAGTTACAGTACCTTCACATACATACTAGTCACTAATTGCATTATAACCCACCAGTTACAGTACCTTCACATACATACTAGTGACTAATAGCATTATAACCCACCAGTTACAGTACCTTCACATACATACTAGTGACTAATAGCATTATAACCCACCAGTTACAGTACCTTCACATACATACTAGTGACTAATAGCATTATAACCCACCAGTTACAGTACCTTCACATACATACTAGTGACTAATAGCATTATAACCCACCAGTTACAGTACCTTCACATACATACTAGTCACTAATTGCATTATAACCCACCAGTTACAGTACCTTCACATACATACTAGTGACTAATAGCATTATAACCCACCAGTTTCAGTACCTTCACATACATACTAGTGACTAATTGCATTATAACCCACCAGTTACAATACCTTCACATACATACTAGTCACTAATTGCATTATAACCCACCAGTTACAGTACCTTCACATACATACTAGTGACTAATAGCATTATAACCCACCAGTTACAGTACCTTCACATACATACTAGTGACTAATAGCATTATAACCCACCAGTTACAGTACCTTCACATACATACTAGTGACTAATAGCATTATAACCCACCAGTTACAGTACCTTCACATACATACTAGTGACTAATAGCATTATAACCCACCAGTTACAGTACCTTCACATACATACTAGTCACTAATAGCATTATAACCCACCAGTTACAGTACCTTCACATACATACTAGTGACTAATAGCATTATAACCCACCAGTTACAGTACCTTCTCATGAGCTCTCCTCTGCTCCAGGTCATGTGGGTGGAGCACTGGCAGGCGGCATATTTCACATTGGTCACCATGGAGATAGAGACATGTAGTTCCATAGTGACACTGTCCTGCAGCGGCATAGGGGCAGAGCTGTGGCCCCCTGGACCCTGGAAGGGGAACGGGATAGGGGCTGGCATTGGCAGAACATTCCAGACCGGTCCGGATGGCCTCTAGGTAGGAGTGAGGCACCTTGGCAAGGCCACTGTCATCTGGATACTCTGGCCAAGACACCGGCTCCGTTATGGCTGGACCATCTACACCGAACAGCATCATTCTGCTGTCACAACCAACAGCTGGAAAACACACCACCAGACCAATGAAGTCTCACAAACACTCCTGTGGTTGCTGAGGCTAATGTACAAACATTAAATTAAATGCTTGGTTGAGTTAACGTTGAGTTTACGTTGAGTTTGTATATAGTTGAGCTGCTCCGACTAGCTAAGCAATCCCAACAAAACAGTAGTGTCAAATTTGGTGAGTTCTCTATTTGTCCACAATAAATACTGTGAATGTTATTGGGAATTAGAATGCATTTCAATGTCTCATCGTTTCAGTTAAACGGTTCTTAACCAGCTTAGTCAAAATGGTGTCATGAAAACCCTCTAGTTGCTGTATGTATTCAGGGTTTCTGCAGGTATCAGCCAATCTCATTTAATGCTTTTTCATGCCCTTTTTCATGCCACTTTAAACTAATTTCATGCCCATGTCCAACTGCAGATACTTTCACACACAAATTGTGAGCATTTGACAATGCTGTTTTTTAACTGTCAGATGGCTCACAAGAAGGTTTACAGTCATTAAACGCAACACAAAGTGCTTCACAAAATAATAACACC
>CM055749.1:20680-170680 GCA_029465975.1 Dallia pectoralis | reverse complement strand
CACTCCGAGCTAGGGAACACACCACACTCCGAGCTAGGGAACACACCACACTCCGAGCTAGGGAACACACCACACTCCGAGCTAGGGAACACACCACACTCCGAGCTAGGGAACACACCACACTCCGAGCTAGGGAACACACCACACTCCGAGCTAGGGAACACACCACACTCCGAGCTAGGGAACACACCACACTCCGAGCTAGGGTTAGTGAATACACCACACTCCGAGCTAGGGAACACACCACACTCCGAGCTAGGGAACACACCACACTCCGAGCTAGGGAACACACCACACTCCGAGCTAGGGAACACACCACACTCCGAGCTAGGGAACACACCACACACCCGAGCTAGGGAACACACCACACTCCGAGCTAGGGAACACACCACACTCCGAGCTAGGGAACACACCACACTCCGAGCTAGGGAACACACCACACTCCGAGCTAGGGAACACACCACACTCCGAGCTAGGGAACACACCACACTCCGAGCTAGGGAACACACCACACTCCGAGCTAGGGAACACACCACACTCCGAGCTAGGGAACACACCACACTCCGAGCTAGGGAACACACCACACTCCGAGCTAGGGAACACACCACACTCCGAGCTAGGGAACACACCACACTCCGAGCTAGGGAACACACCACACTCCGAGCTAGGGAACACACCACACTCCGAGCTAGGGAACACACCACACTCCGAGCTAGGGAACACACCACACTCCGAGCTAGGGAACACACCACACTCCGAGCTAGGGTTAGGCGAGGTTATATCAGCTAGCTACGTGTGTTATATAATTACACCTAAATTAGAAGATAAAATATGAACACGTAAGAATTGAATGTCTCTCACACAGCTGGAGACAAACACATGTTATATAAATATTATTATACATATATAATATGTTATAAGGGACCAGTTGTACCTGCAGGTGACTTGCTTCGTGCTCATATTTGCAGCTCAATAACATCGGCACGACCGTATTTATGTCCCCGTCGTCACGTTTGAGTGCAACCAAAACACCGTACTACGGATCCACAGGTTCAGTGAAATAAAGGTTCCGAGCAAAGCGAGGGGAAGTTCCGGACACACGAAAGGTATGTTTGACAAATATACTAATATTTTATAAACAATAAACGTTTATTACATGGAAATATAAGTATTTAACGGGTTCTAATTATTTCCTATATTTTAACCCTAACATGACGTGCATTTCCCGGATGAGCCAGATGGACTTTACTGTTTTGAAGTTTGATCACTGTGGAAAGAGAATCTATACTTTTGACAGAAACAGACTAGAAGCAGATAACTGTAGATGTCCAATCTGTCAGGAGCTTATGAGGTTCAGTCTGATAGAGGCACCTATTATAGTTCCCAGTCCGTTTATTAATGGACACAAGGTCCCATACGCCTTCCTCATAGGATCCTCACAGGGACCAGCATTCATCAGGTATTATCATTTGCTGATTTGTCGTATTTTCATTAACTGTGTATTTAGATGTTTTGTGACGTGAACTGTTTAAAAATAAATACTTTTAAATGTGTATTTTCCTTTGCATGGTTCGTTCTGACCGGACTGGTACAAAGTGAATTGCTGAACTCCGAGATTCATGTTGGAGTTACAAACTCACAAGGTGCCTTCAGTTTATTTCACTGCTAATGGGCATTTATACCACTTAGTACCTAACTAACCAGTACACTACCTAACTAGAGTTCTGTGTTTAGGGGTGGTATACAGCTACACTTCTTCTGGCGTCCTGAATCAGGATCATGGGTGGGAGCAGTGCCTCTGTGTCCCCCTGGTGGCCCCTGGTGGTACTGGCTGTGAAACACTGTGGGACAACAAGCTGGAACAGTTCTCCCTACTGCCCAACTGGTCGCCAGACAGGTCAATATAATACATATATGTTCCCCCTAGGTAAGTGTGCTTACAACAGTACACCAACAACCTGTGAGCTATATTGGTTAACTCTTATTTCACCTTGTTGGTTTAAATATTTGAATCAGATAACTTTTGTTTACTGGTCCAACACTCTTTATCACTAGGCTGCCCTATTAACCCATAATGTTCTTTAATATAAAACTAATATTTAACTTCTGAGTTTATCTGTTGACTACAATAACCATACAAAAAACACTCAAGACCTTCAGATGTAGTAGAATTGTCAAGTCCATCAGACTTTATATAATCATTTTGCTTCTTGATACTATAATTCTGATCTTAAAATGAAAGCCGAACATGCTGATTTTGCTCGATAATAACACCCTGTTTTCCCCAGATTTGAAGAAGAGAGGGAGTTTGGGTCATGTTGTTATGGCTTTGCCTTGTCCTTCCTAAACCAGCTGAGGAGATCAGAGAGCAGAGATCTAATAAGTAGAAATGAGTTCACATTGCAACATGTCTTGCCCTGTGTTAAAAGGGCGACCAAATACATCACAATCTACCAGGAGATTTATCAACATGGCTTCTACATAGCACATTAAAATATGCTTTAGCTTTTTGAAGGTATTGGTGTTACGTTCCCCAGGGAGTTTGTGTGTTCTGTGTGTGTTTGGTTGTATTCTGTTGCAGACATGGCTCATATCCTCCCCAAGCAGCGGATTGGGTAATCACCTTCCTGATTGAGGACCGGACTCCGCCCTTCTTCGTCAGTGGATGCAGCTGTGTCTGTGGCTATTTAAGCCTGGTGTTCAGGGGAGAAGCTCTCTCGCTCTGGATCTCTTGTGTTGGAGCTCTGTCGGGCCTTTTCGGTATAGTGAGTACTGTGAACATAGAGGGAGTACTTATTGTTAGAGGTGTGTTTTTGGTGTTATAGTGCTGTTCCTGGTACATGTGTTTTGGTGTATTAATATTGTGTTTGTCATCTGTCGTGTGTATTTGTTTGCTTGTTGTCTGTAACCAGGCATCGTTATTATTTGGGTTAATTACCTTTTTCTTCTGTTTCAGGGGAAAAGGGAATGTGTTAGGCAAGAGGCCCATGGGTTTACATCTCCCGTAGCAGACCTCTGTCTAAACACACTAGGCAAGACCTGGGCGGACCACCCCCTGTATTTTTGTTAGAGAGCCTCATCCGTGCTCTGGTTAGGTTAAAGGGGGGGGGGAATTTAGTGAAGTTTAGGGAAGTGTTGCCCGTTTATGTTACGTTCTTTTCTTTGGTTCCGCTCAGCCCTTTTTCCCTGCCGTTATATTAAGGAGACAAATAAACTCCTTGGTTTATTAACGACAGACTGGTTGTCCTTATTTGCAGCCTCGACCCTACACCTTTGCATACCACTCAACAGGGGCTCACGGAAACGGGGGTTGCGTACCCTACCCTAGAAGGGGAAACGTAACAATTGGGATGAAGGATCATGTGAAAAACAACTTGATTAAGTCATCTTCTGGTGATATGAAGGCATGGTTGTTGCTCACATTAGACTTTTTGTATTTCTATTGCAAAAGTGATTTCTTGCAATCAGTGTAAAATGCAGCTTGAATACGAGCAGTGTGGGTGTTTCCCAAGAAACTGATACAAGGTGATGGGAATGATGTCTAAACTGTAAAGAAAAACAGCTAACCCCCAATATCTAAATTATCTGTGTGTCAACAACACATTATGTGCAATTATATAACACTGTTAATATGGTATTATATTTATTAATTTATTAACTAACTAAATATATATATATAGTTATTAACTCACCATATGTTATTATAATATGTGATATTATAATATATGTGTTACTATACAACACACTATAACTATGTTATTATAATATATGTTTTATTATATAACACACTATGAATAATTATATAATGTGTTATTATATAACTAACTATGTTATTATAATATATGTGTTATTATATAACACACTATGAATAATTCTAATGTTTTATTATATAACTATGTTATTATAATATGTGTTATTATATAACACACTATGAATAATTATAATATGTGTTATTATATAACTAACTATGTTATTATATAACACTCTGAGTAATTATAATATATGTGTTATATAACACACTGTGTAATTATAATATGTGTTATTAAATAACACACTATGAATAATTATAATATGTGTTATTATACAACTAACTATGTTATTATAATATGTGTTATTATATAACGCACTGTGTAATTATAATATATGTGTTATTATATAACACTCTGAGTAATTATAATATATGTGTTATATAACACACTGTGTAATTATAATATGTGTTATTAAATAACACACTATGAATAATTATAATATGTGTTATTATACAACTAACTATGTTATTATAATATGTGTTATTATATAACGCACTGTGTAATTATAATATATGTGTTATTATATAACCCTCTGAGTAATTATAATATATGTGTAATAATATAACACACTATGAATAATTATAATATTTGTTATATAACACACTATGAATAATTATAATATGTGTTATTATATAACTAACTATATGTTATTATAATATGTGTTATTATATAACACACTGTGTAATTATAATATGTATAAGAGTGACGTTCCCCTGGCTTTAGGTTACGGTTTAAACGACAGTGAAGTAACATGAGATCAACTGGACCCCTCTGGCTAATCCTATTTGCTGTAATGTATACCATTTTCACATTGTAAACTCTCAGAACTATGTTTGGGCCTACCTTCTAGAGGTATGAACTGTTGATATAATTCATAAGAAAAAAATGTATGTACTCATTGCATTCTTCAATGACAAAATAAATCATGTAATAATAAAATTATTATGGACAATAACTAATGAATGTGTTTGAGTAAATGAAGGTGGTGTGTCTATCCCAAGATATTTCTGCTACCAGGCATAGTTAACCTAAACATAATTTCCATCCTTCAAATAATAGTAGATTCTGAGCTGGTGAGAGGACAGGTGTACTGATCAGACAGGTTAGGAGACAGGACAGGTGTACTGATCCGACAGGTTATGAGACAGGACAGGTGTACTGATCAGACAGGTTATGAGACAGGACAGGTGTACTGATCAGACAGGTTAGGAGACAGGACAGGTGTACTGATCAGACAGGTTAGGAGACAGGACAGGTGTACTGATCAGACAGGTTAGGAGACAGGACAGGTGTACTGATCAGACAGGTTAGGAGACAGGACAGGTGTACTGATCAGACAGATTAGGAGACAGGACAGGTGTACTGATCAGACAGGTTAGGAGACAGGACAGGTGTACTGATCAGACAGGTTATGAGACAGGACAGGTGTACTGATCAGACAGGTTATGAGACAGGACAGGTGTACTGATCAGACCGGTTAGGAGACAGGACAGGTGTACTGATCAGACAGGTTAGGAGACAGGACAGGTGTACTGATCAGACAGGTTAGGAGACAGGACAGGTGTACTGATCAGACAGGTTAGGAGACAGGACAGGTGTACTGATCAGACAGGTTAGGAGACAGGACAGGTGTACTGATCAGACAGGTTAGGAGACAGGACAGGTGTACTGATCAGACAGGTTAGGAGACAGGACAGGTGTACTGATCAGACAGGTTAGGAGACAGGACAGGTGTACTGATCAGACAGGTTAGGAGACAGGACAGGTGTACTGATCTGACAGGTTAGGAGACAGGACAGGTGTACTGATCAGACAGGTTAGGAGACAGGACAGGTGTACTGATCAGACAGGTTAGGAGACAGGACAGGTGTACTGATCTGACAGGTTAGGAGACAGGACAGGTAGCTGCTGTAAAACCAGCAGCTCAACTTAACAGCTGCAACCTGATAGGTCCCAGACTGTCAGTAGGAAATGAGGCAGTGTAAGTTGAGCAAGCGTCACAGAGCAGAAAGGTTACATTACGTTGCCTTACTGCTCTCAGGGTGTCAGTATGCAACCAGACAAGCACCTGTCTCCACTCCTAGCTGTGAGGAGTCTTGTCTCCATGGACAGTAAAAGTGTTATTAAGGTTAGCCACTGTCAGAAGGACATCTTCTGTTTCTTTGTTCCGGAGGAATGCCCAGAGTGTGGCATGAACTTTAGCGGGTGTCGGTTGGAAGAGGCTCCTATAAATATCCCAAACCCTTTTTCTAACGGTCACAAGACCCCATGCTGTTTCCTGGTTGCACCTGCTGAGAACACCCACAGGTAAATAATTACTGCTGTTCAGGTGTAATGAATAGTTTGCAACAAAACGCAGGTGTTATACTGTAGTAGGTAAAAGTGTTTATGGAGACGGTTACTTTGTTTAGGGACTTTGATGGAGGGACAGATCTACACACTGGCATAACAGACTCTAATGGTACGTGATCTTCCTACCAGAAGTCACACTATTATATTATTTTAGTGTTGTATATTTCATTTGCTAAAGAACGTTTGGTCTTTTTAGGAGTGGTGTTCAACTACACTCGGACAGGAGTCCAGCGGGATCAGAGTGGCTGGGAGAGATGCATCCGTGTTCCTCTTGTTCAACCAAACATGTTCAGCCTTTTGAACCAGTGGGACCAATACCTCCACAAGTTCTCAAACGCTGAGTTGTGGGACCCAGCTTATAAAAAGTACGGGACCCAGAGTAAGCTGCACATTCATTTGTAGTACGTAAAACATTTATTTTTCAAGTGTAAAACCAAAGGATCTAAAAGGCAAGATTAAAAAACAAGTGGTATCGCCAATCAGAATCAGAAAAGTGTTTAATCGCCATGAATGTGTGTACAGACAAGGAATTTACTTTAGCAGGAAGGTGCGTACATAAAATCACCTTTTGATGAAACGCTGCAGTCTGCTCCTGTCCTTAGCTGTAGCAGCAGAGTACCAGATGGTGATGGATGAGGTGAGGATGGACTCAATGATGGCTGAGTAGAAGTGGACCATCAAAGTCTTGGGCAGGTTGAATTTCTTCAGCTGCCGAAGGAAGTACATCCATTGTTGAGCTTTTCTGGTCAGTGAGCAGGGGGTCAAATCCCACTTGAGGTCCTGAGAGAGGATAGTACCCAGGAAGCGGAAGGACTCTACCGTGTTGACAGGAGAGCCACACAGGGTGATGGGGGAGAGTGGGGCTGAGTTCTCCTGAAGTCCACAAGCATCTCCACTGTCTTTAGAGCATTTAGCTCTAAGTTGTTCTGGCTACACCAGATCACCAGTTTCTCAGCATCCAGCCTGTAGTCGGACTCGTCCCCACCAGAGATGAGACCAATGAGGGTGGTGTCGTCCGCAAACTTCAGGAGCTTGACAGATGGATGACTTGAGGTGCAGCTGTTGGTGTGCAGGGAGAAGAGCAGAGGAGAAAGGACGCAGCCCTGGGGGGACCCGGTGCTAATGGACCGGGAGTCAGAGACTTGTGACCCCAGCTTGACGCACTGCTTCCTGTCAGACAGGAAGTCTGTGATCCACCTGCAGGTGGAGTCTGGAACGTTGAGCTGGGAGAGCTTGTCATGTAGGAGGGCAGGGATGAGGGTGTTGAAGGCGGAGCTGAAGTCCACAAACAGGATCCTCGCATACGTTGCAGGGGTGTATTAATACAGTAATACACATGTTTTACTGTCATTTCTCTAGGTTTGATGAAGAGACCCACAACTGCTACAACTACAGTCTGATGTTTATCAACTGTGTCTTAGCAACACAGAAGAGGACATCATTGACCAAAGACCAGTTCACTCAGAGTTTTGTCCTGCCAAGGATCAAGAGAGCCTGTAAATATGTTACTCTCTGCAAGGAAATATCCATGAACCAGTTCTATATAGTGAAAAGTCGGATTAGGGGGAGAGAGATCCATGTGAGAGAAGCTTGACTGTAACTGGAAACAGAGGCTGCCACACTGAACAAAAAGGTGTTACTGACCATGTTCTTCACGGCTCTTATCACTTATAATCTACATTCAATCTGACCTACCTTGGAAAAACTTACTTATTTAGGAGAATATCTTCAGTTTGACTATTTTCCATGTTAGAATAATAGTAAAGAAATCCAAACTGTAGAATGAACACATGATATCAAGACGTAACCAAAAAAGTTAAACAGATGAAAGTACTTTTTGTATTCTTCAAAGTAGATGAAAGTGATAAAAAAAATACATAAAAATTCTCCCTCGCTCGATTCTGACATTTAACAAATGCAAAAATTATGTTAGTATGTATTGATCTAAAACATAACAAGTTTACTCTGATTTAATGTATGACAGTAAAGAAATAAACGTTTTTGTGTTTTTTTCTGAAGTGTATGTAAATATCTGGTTTCAATTGTGTGTGTGTGTGTGTGTGTGTATATAAACTAGGGCTGGGCGATACGGCATATTAATCCATATCGATAATTATTGATATTTTTATGATATATTTAATATAAGGACCAGGGAAAAATATATTACATTTAAACATTTTTACTTTAAACTTAACCTTCCTCTGATCATAAGCCCCTTAGTTATAAAGAATGTCAACACAACCATAGAAACACTCAATTAAACAGAAGTCTAAAATTACAAGGACCACTTAACAATTACAATTATAAGAGTTCCCTTATCAAGTGTAAAAAAATAGTGCAGTCTTAAATATAAACATAGAGAGACCTGAGAAGAACTATTTTCTGCAAGTTTAGTGCTGGGAATTTCACAAGACGATTCACCTTCTGGTCAGTCTTGGTGGAGACGACGGTTTTGCATAATTTGAAGAAGACATTGGTCTGACTACGGTCAAACGTATTAAACCCAAATAACTACCATACTAGCGAGCTGACTTTCCTCGCTCGCTGCCGGTTCTGTTATTGATTCAACACGAGACAACGTTATGGCGCGGCGCCACCAAACTTGATACATGATTGGCTGTTAGCGTGTCACTCCCTACGTTGCTAGGTTACCAGAGAGTGAGTGCCTTTGTTCATTCAACCAAACCTGCTTCGCTACCTGAGCCACTTGTGTGGGTTGTAGACTCATGCAACCACTAAAGTGAAAGCACCGCCAGCATTCAAAAGTGACCAAAACATCAGCCAGGAAGCATAGGAACTGAGAAGTGGTCTGTGGTCACCACATGCAGAACCACTCCTTTATTGGGGGTGTCTTGCTAATTGCCTATAATTTCAACCTGTTGTCTATTCCATTTGCAGAACAGCATCTGAAATTGATTGTCAATCAGTGTTGCTTCATAAATGGACAGTTTGATTTCACATAAGTGTGATTGACTTGGAGTTACATTGTGTTGTTTAAGTGTTCCCTTTATTTTTAGAGCAGTGTATAAACCCCTCCCCCATATATAACCTGGCATTTTAACAGGGGTGTGTAGACTTATTATATCCACTGTATATATATATATCCACTGTATATATATATATATATATATATATATATATATATATATATATATACCCCCATATATAAAACCTGGCATTTATATCCACTATATCCACTGTATATATATATATATATATATATATATATATATATATATATATATATACCCCCCATATATAAAACCTGGCATTTATATCCACTATATCCACTTTATATCCACTGCATATATACCCTCCTATACATAAAACAAATGGGAATAGTTCTGTTTAAAACATCTTTAATAATATTTTTAAATATTAAGTTGCAACATAATTCTCATGAACAACAATATGTACAAAGCAAAAACACTAAATAAAGATCAAATGTCTTCCATGTCTGTTCGTTCCTGGGAGGGTATCCATCTGCTTAAAATGAGCTCCTAAAGTAGACCAAGGTATGTTAGGGTTAACAGGGGTAGGTAGTCTCTATGGTTACCAGGGGTAGCTGGTTTTCAGGAAGGAAGTCCTTTATGTTCTGAAGCATGATTTTATCATACCTGCACCTTGACTGTGCTGAGACAATGTGGTGATGAGAGATGTTCCTCTTTCATCTCTGATGGGTAGATAACATAACACAGCATCAGCTCCTACAGGGACACCAAAATACACACCTCATTGACACAATAATGCAACTTCATGAGATGGAAGACATTTTTGGTAATTATAAATTACTGACTTTATTGTGGACTGAACCTAGGAAGTAACAAGCGTTACCTTGGAGACGTTTCCTGTGATTCGACTAAGAGCTGCCAGGCTCCTCCAGCTGAAAGGACGGAGTGCTTCTCCTGTAAACTCCTGGCTTACCCTCTCCACCACCACGGAGTAACTATTGAAACATTTGAACCCATGAAATACACACTAACCTACATTTACACTACATACAGCACCCTCCAACCATATTGGTAGCATTAATAAATGAGCAAATCATTTTCCCTATATTAAAATGCTGCGGTTTCTACGTATTAAACTATTTAACTTATTAGAGACTGAGTTTGACAGCATTTGAGAGCAGTAGACAAAGGTATGACTATATTCCATAAGGTATGACTATATTCCATAAGGTATGACTATATTCCATAAGGTATGACTATATTCCATAAGGTATGACTATATTCCATAAGGTATGACTATATTCCATAAGGTATGACTATATTCCATAAGGTATGACCATATTCCATAAGGTATGACCATATTCCATAAGGTATGACTATATTCCATAAGGTATGACTATATTCCATAAGGTATGACCATATTCCATAAGGTATGATTCCATATTCCATAAGGTATGACCATATTCCATAAGGTATGACCATATTCCATAAGGTATGAGGTATGACCATATTCCATAAGGTATGACTATATTCCATATTGACCATTCCATAAGGTATGACTATATTCCATAAGGTATGACTATATTCCATATTCCATAAGGTATGACCATATTCCATAAGTTATGGTATGACCATATTCCATAAGGTATGACCATATTCCATAAGGTATGACCATATTCCATAAGGTATGACCATATTCCATAAGGTATGACCATATTCCATAAGGTATGACCATATTCCATAAGGTATGACCATATTCCATAAGGTATGACCATATTCCATAAGGTATGACCATATTCCATAAGGTATGACCATATTCCATAAGGTATGACCATATTCCATAAGGTATGACTATATTCCATAAGGTATGACTATATTCCATAAGGTATGACCATATTCCATAAGGTATGACCATATTCCATAAGGTATGACCATATTCCATAAGGTATGACCATATTCCATAAGGTATGACCATATTCCATAAGGTATGACCATATTCCATAAGGTATGACCATATTCCATAAGGTATGACCATATTCCATAAGGTATGACCATATTCCATAAGGTATGACCATATTCCATAAGGTATGACCATATTCCATAAGGTATGACCATATTCCATAAGGTATGACCATATTCCATAAGGTATGACCATATTCCATAAGGTATGACCATATTCCATAAGGTATGACCATATTCCATAAGGTATGACCATATTCCATAAGGTATGACCATATTCCATAAGGTATGACCATATTCCATAAGGTATGACCATATTCCATAAGGTATGACCATATTCCATAAGGTATGACCATATTCCATAAGGTATGACCATATTCCATAAGGTATGACCATATTCCATAAGGTATGACCATATTCCATAAGGTATGACCATATTCCATAAGGTATGACCATATTCCATAAGGTATGACCATATTCCATAAGGTATGACCATATTCCATAAGGTATGACCATATTCCATAAGGTATGACCATATTCCATAAGGTATGACCATATTCCATAAGGTATGACCATATTCCCATATTCCATAAGGTATGACCATATTCCATAAGGTATGACTATATTCCCAGGTTGACCATATTCCATAAGGTATGACTATATTCCATAAGGTATGACTATATTCCATAAGGTATGACTATATTCCATAAGGTATGACTATATTCCATAAGGTATGACTATATTCCATAAGGTATGACTATATTCCATAAGGTATGACCATATTCCATAAGGTATGACCATATTCCATAAGGTATGACCATATTCCATAAGGTATTATATTCCATAAGGTATGAGGTATGACATATTCCATAAGGTATGACTATATTCCATAAGGTATGACTATATTCCATAAGGTATGACTATATTCCATAAGGTATGACCATATTCCATATTGACCATATTCCAGGTATGACCATATTCCATAAGGTATGACCATATTCCATAAGGTATGACCATATTCCATAAGGTATGACCATATTCCATAAGGTATGACCATATTCCATAAGGTATGACCATATTCCATAAGGTATGACTATATTCCATAAGGTATGACTATATTCCATAAGGTATGACTATATTCCATAAGGTATGACTATATTCCATAAGGTATGACTATATTCCATAAGGTATGACTATATTCCATAAGGTATGACTATATTCCATAAGGTATGACTATATTCCATAAGGTATGACTATATTCCATAAGGTATGACTATATTCCATAAGGTATGACTATATTCCATAAGGTATGACCATATTCCATAAGGTATGACCATATTCCATAAGGTATGACCATATTCCATAAGGTATGACCATATTCCATAAGGTATGACCATATTCCATAAGGTATGACCATATTCCATAAGGTATGACCATATTCCATAAGGTATGACCATATTCCATAAGGTATGACCATATTCCATAAGGTATGACTATATTCCATAAGGTATGACCATATTCCATAAGGTATGACTATATTCCATAAGGTATGACTATATTCCATAAGGTATATTCCATAAGGTATGACTATATTCCATAAGGTATGACTATATTCCATAAGGTATGACTATATTCCATAAGGTATGACTATATTCCATAAGGTATGACTATATTCCATAAGGTATGACTATATTCCATAAGGTATGACTATATTCCATAAGGTATGACTATATATTCCAGGTATGACTATATTCCATAAGGTATGACTATATTCCATAAGGTATGACCATATTCCATAAGGTATGACTATATTCCATAAGGTATGACTATATTCCATAAGGTATGACTATATTCCATAAGGTATGACTATATTCCATAAGGTATGACTATATTCCATAAGACTATATTCCATAAGGTATGACTATATTCCATAAGGTATGACTATATTCCATAAGTATGACTATATTCCATAAGGTATGACTATATTCCATAAGGTATGACTATATTCCATAAGGTATGACTATATTCCATAAGGTATGACTATATTCCATAAGGTATGACCATATTCCATAAGGTATGACCATATTCCATAAGGTATGACTCAGAGCTGTGCTCGAGACCACCTAAAGCGAGACCGAGACGAGACCGAGACCGAAGGGGGCCAAGACCGAGACGAGACCAAGACCGAAGGGGGCCGAGACCGAGACCGAGACCGAAGGGGGCCGAGACCGAGACGAGACCGATACCGAAAGGGGGCCGAGACCGAGACCAGTCATATCAACACTAAATAATATGACATGTTTTTGGTCCAGTGACCAATGTAAAAAAACACTTGACCAACAGCATCAGACCATCTACTGTGTTGTCACCCTGAATGAAATGAATTACATTTTATTAAAAGAGTATGTAGGCCTATTTATTGTCTTATGTAACCATAAAATACGAAAATAAAACCATGATTTTAAAATGCACAGGCTATGATATAAAAATTTAAAAAAATCGAATAAATGAAAATCCATCAAACTGTATGTCCTATGTTGATGTAGTAAATGCTAACACATTTTAGATCACAAGCGACTTGCAATCAAATGATTTGCGCATGATTGGCCGATAAACAAATCTATTTATAATTATTTATCCGTCCACAGGCACGCAGCTTCAGTTGATTGTCTGCTTGAGCAGGACACGCAAACGAACCGGTTGCATTGCGCACAGTGTTCATTAGTATAGTTACGAGTGCGCATGAGACAGCAGCAAACTAACCCGGTTGAACTGCGCACAGTGTTCATATAGATCAGACCAAAACCCGTCCAGTTTAATAAAGATCGGACCAAAACGGGCCCAGTTATAAAGATCGGACCATAACCGTTCCAGTTTTATGCTCTTTCTGCCATATGCCCCCCGGGCTTATGTATGTCCCACGTCCTTCTGTGTGCATGAGTAATTTCATTTATCGCCCATTTGTAGTAAGCCTATTAATAATTATTGTTTATATTCGTTTAATTTCGATACAAAACAATATTTTGTTGAAGTCTCTTGTAGGCTATATGAATACACTGTGGTTCATTCGTTATTAATTATTGAGTACAATAGGCGCATGACACATGAATGGGGCTGTATGTATTTGGCGGAATTCGTTCTGTGTATTTAGTGAAACATATTTCTTTATGTACGTACCTCTTTTTGTAGTTCAACCAAGCCAATCAGACTATTGTCTATATGTGTTCTCGTAGTATTTGTCTGTGTATCGCCCATTCAACCATTGCCATCATAGGCTCAGTGAAGTGTGATCGGTGTCTGGGTACCGCAATTAGGGTACCAACGCCCAGCGGCGTGGAATTCTGGCGACAGGAAGGCAGTTTAGGTATCAAAAAACATGTAAATAGTAGTTTTATATATTGTTCGATTTGTGATTTTGCAATTCTGAAAACGGGACAAGGTAAAATGCACGTATTTAGGAAAAGTGATGGAAGGACGTCGGCTGTAGCTTTTCAACATTATATATGTATTTTAATTACTAACCGCTGTGTGTTTTCGGACAAATTATTTATTTGTGCTCACTGTGCTGAATATAGGCAAAACGAATATAATGGCAGATTGTGCAGACATGATCGAGCATATGTTTAAGATTTAAGTATTTACGTGAATGGGTGCACGCTCCAGCGACGCTGGGGGTGGGCTTTTCTTCAAAAGTAGATAGCCATTGGCGGGATAAGCCACATCAGAAAAAAACAGTCTGACTCTGGACGAAATACAGCCAATGGAAATACAGCCAGTACATGTCATACTTAAATATTTTGCTAGAAAAAATTGTGGGCGATAATTTCTACGCTGGTCTCGACTGGTCTCGGAAGAATTTACGAGTCCTTACTGTCCGAGACCGAGTCGAGACCGAGTCCAAATGTAACCGAGACCGAGACGAGACCGAGACCTTAAAAAAGTGGTCTCGAGACCGAGACCGGTCTCGAGACCGAGACCGGTCTCGAGACCGGTCTCGAGTACTACAGCTCTGGTATGACTATATTCCATAAGTTATGACCATATTCCATAAGGTATGACCATATTCCATAAGGTATGACTATATTCCATAAGGTATGACTATATTCCATAAGGTATGACTATATTCCATAAGGTATGACTATATTCCATAAGGTATGACTATATTCCATAAGGTATGACTATATTCCATAAGGTATGACTATATTCCATAAGGTATGACCATATTCCATAAGGTATGACCATATTCCATAAGGTATGACAATATTCCATAAGGTATGACTATATTCCATAAGGTATGACTATATTCCATAAGGTATGACTATATTCCATAAGGTATGACCATATTCCATAAGGTATGACCATATTCCATAAGGTATGACTATATTCCATAAGGTATGACTATATTCCATAAGGTATGACTATATTCCATAAGGTATGACTATATTCCATAAGGTATGACTATATTCCATAAGGTATGACTATATTCCATAAGGTATGACTATATTCCATAAGGTATGACTATATTCCATAAGGTATGACTATATTCCATAAGGTATGACCATATTCCATAAGGTATGACTATATTCCATAAGTTATGCAAAACTACACCCTTCTGCCTACAGACGATGCTTGTTCCAGACCACATTTTCTTGAAATTTCAGTATTATACGGCTGGAAAAACCTTAAAAAAGGCATGCAAACCTGGCATGGTAAAAAGGTGGTCCTTTTCGGTAAAGCACTGAATAAAGAGAAACAGGTAAATTAGAGAAAGCCAATGACATCAAAAAAATTACATGTTCAAATCAATACTATTATACTAGATCTGATGATCACAGCCAATAACAACAGAATGTTCAAATCAATACTATATCTGATGATCACAGCCAATAACAACAGAATGTTCAAATCAATACTAGATCTGATGATCACAGCCAATAACAACAGAATGTTCAAATCAATACCATTATACTAGATCTGATGATCACAGCCAATGAAAAAAACCCACAGTGAAACAAGACCAGAAACTTCATGTTTAACTAACTACTTGCGCTTGTGAATCAGAGCTTAATGTGTTTGAATAATTCCCGAAAGGAATGCATGGTGTTACTTTAACCTGCTAGATGTGATTACAACAGAATCAAATGAGAGAATAGGAGGAGGGTAAACACTACACAAGCAGCATGATCTCTGTTAGTAGAGCGAATAAAATAATAATAAAATATTAAAATACAAGGCACACCCCCCCGTAGCGCAACGACTCACAAACATGTACCCTGATGACCCGCCCCCCTGTACCCTGACGAATCACACCCATATACCAGGGTACAGGGTGGCTCACACCCGTTCCCCCACACCCCAGTACCCCCACCCCGTACCACCAACCCGCTCCCCCACGGCCCACACCCCTGTTCCCCCACGGCCCACACCCCTGTTACCCCACGGCCCACACCCCTGTTACCCCACGGCCCACACCCCTGTTACCCCACGGCCCACACCCCTGTTACCCCAAGGCCCACACCCCTGTTACCCCACGGCCCACACCCCTGTTACCCCACGGCCCACACCCCTGTTACCCCACGGCCCACACCCCTGTTACCACACGGCCCACACCCCTGTTACCACACGGCCCACACCCCTGTTACCACACGGCCCACACCCCTGTTCCCACACGGCCCACACCCCTGTTACCCCACGGCCCACACCCCTGTTACCCCACGGCCCACACCCCTGTTACCCCACGGCCCACACCCCTGTTACCCCAAGGCCCACACCCCTGTTACCCCACGGCCCACACCCCTGTTACCCCACGGCCCACACCCCTGTTACCCCACGGCCCACACCCCTGTTACCCCACGGCCCACACCCCTGTTACCCCACGGCCCACACCCCTGTTACCCCACGGCCCACACCCCTGTTACCCCACGGCCCACACCCCTGTTACCCCACGGCCCACACCCGTTACCCCACGGCCCACACCCCTGTTCCCACACGGCACACACCCCTGTTACCCCACGGCCCACACCCCTGTTCCCACACGGCCCACACCCCTGTTACCCCACGGCCCACACCCCTGTTTCCCCACGGCCCACACCCCTGTTACCCCACGGCCCACACCCCTGTTACCCCACGGCCCACACCCCTGTTACCCCACGGCCCACACCCCTGTTACCCCACGGCCCACACCCCTGTTACCCCACGGCCCACACCCCTGTTCCCCACGGCCCACACCCCTGTTACCCCACGGCCCACACCCCTGTTACCCCACGGCCCACACCCCTGTTCCCCCACGGCCCACACCCCTGTTCCCCCACGGCCCACACCGCTCCCTGACGGCCGACACCCCCCTACCCCGGTGGCGCCTCCACAAAACAAAACTAAAGGCTTGTCTACCTATTAAATCTGAAGCCGGCTGTACTGTGATCTATTCAATAAATCATAATTTACTCACAAAGGTCCGTTCCATACTTCACCCCGGGCTTGGGTACCCAGCCCCGGCTGCGGAAGAAATGGTAGGCAATGTATGATGTCTCGAAGTGGGGCTGAATTGACCTGAACATCTCCCATACCTGGATTACCGACAACGGCTCCTACAAAGAAAGTCACAATAAGAGCGACAAAGTAGAGCTAAAAGAACGTCAGGTAGGGTTAGCGCAAGCGCAGAGTTAGCGCAAGCGCAGGGATAGGGTTAGCACAGGGATAGGGTTAGCACAGGGATAGGGTTAGCACAGGGATAGGGTTAGCACTGGGATAGGGTTAGCACTGGGATAGGGTTAGCACTGGGATAGGGTTAGCACTGGGATAGGGTTAGCACTGGGATAGGGTTAGCACTGGGATAGGGTTAGCACTGGGATAGGGTTAGCACTGGGATAGGGTTAGCGCAAGCGCAGGGATAGGGTTAGCACAGGGATAGGGTTAGCACAGGGATAGGGTTAGCACAGGGATAGGGTTAGCACTGGGATAGGGTTAGCACTGGGATAGGGTTAGCACTGGGATAGGGTTAGCACTGGGATAGGGTTAGCACAGGGATAGGGTTAGCACAGGGATAGGGTTAGCACAGGGATAGGGTTAGCACAGGGATAGGGTTAGCACAGGGATAGGGTTAGCACAGGGATAGGGTTAGCACAGGGATAGGGTTAGCACAGGGATAGGGTTAGCACAGGGATAGGGTTAGCACTGGGATAGGGTTAGCACTATCACAGGTGCACCTGGAGAGGAGATGGACGAAAAAAGTATAGTACATGGATAAGACTGTAGCTTCTTACCTTATTGTAGTAAACTGAAAGGCACCCCAACGTGTAGACCAAGAAGAAAGCCTAAAAAAAATATTAACGAATCTTAGAAACAAAGAAACCACTTCCTGGAGGTAGCAAACACTCATAAGGAATGCAAGGGAAAGTTCTGGAACCTCCTGAAAGCAGCTAGCAAGTTCAACACCATGGTGCTTAACCTTGTAACAATAAGAGGACTTTCTACCTTCAAGAAATAATCAAATCGTGTCAAACTCTTCTTAGTCCTTACTCCTTAGTTTAACCATTTAACCTCTGAGGCTATGATGGCAATCACTACAAATCGTGTTACCCTTTGTTCACTTGTTATGTTTATTATTTATCTGTCTAGTCTTCTTTCCAGGACTGAACTTTTCCCACTAATAATTTAATTATTATTATACACCAGCCTAGCTCTAAATACGTACAACATTATAGATAATGTACACACACACCAGCCTAGCTCTAAATACGTACAACATTATAGATAATGTACACACACACCAGCCTAGCTCTAAAGACGTACAACATTATAGATAATGTACACACACACCAGCCTAGCTCTAAATACGTACAACATTATAGATAATGTACACACACACCAGCCTAGCTCTAAATACGTACAACATTATAGATAATGTACACACACACCAGCCTAGCTCTAAAGACGTACAACATTATAGATAATGTACACACACACCAGCCTAGCTCTAAAGACGTACAACATTATAGATAATGTACACACACACCAGACTAGCTCTAAAGACGTACAACATTATAGATTATGTACACAGACCAGCCTAGCTCTAAATACGTACAACATTATAGATAATGTACACACACACACACCAGCCTAGCTCTAAATACGTACAACATTATAGATAATGTACACACATCAAATATATTCTGATTAATAATTATTATTATCACCAAATTATTTAAAGAGGACAGAAATAAATAGAGAGAAACTCTAATTGTCTCTGTCTGACTCATCATGCGTCTGACCTGGACTGTTTTATAGACTCTGGACTCAACACGCATATATTTAATAACTATTATAATATTTCATAATAATATTTAAACAATTAAAAGTTCACCAGGCACAGCCAGAAGAGGCCGGCCACCCCACAGAGCCTGGTTCCTCTCTAGGGTTCTTTCTAAACTCATCCCATCAGGGAGTTTTTGCTAGCCGCTGTGAATCTTGATGTGTGCTCTTTCAGGTCCAGGCAGGGTGTTTGTAAAAGCCCTTTGTGGTAACTTGTAAAAAGGGCTTTATAAAATAAATTTGATGAGAGAGAAAGAGAGAGATGGGGAGAGGAATGACAACATAGAAAACAGAGGGGAGAGAATAGACAAAAATAACCCTAACCCTAATCCTAATCCTAACCCTAACCCTAATCCTGTTGAGTGTAGAAGAGCAGAATACTAACCCTCAGAAAGCATCTACCTATTCAAACCCTAACCTAACCGTAACCCTCAGAAAACATCTACCTACTCAAACCCTAACCCTCAGAAAACATCTATCTACTCAAACCCTAACCCTCAGAAAACATCTATCTACTCAAACCCTAACCCTCAGAAAACATCTGTCTACTCAAACCCTAACCCTCAGAAAACATCTATCTACTCAAACCCTAACCCTCAGAAAACATCTATCTACTCAAACCCTAACCTAACCCAACACAAAATAACTCAGTTGCCTTAAACTATGACTTGTCATGTTAGTTACTAGTATTGTTTCTTTTCAGCACCAACTTTTGGCAATAACTAATTGAGTTGATTATACTTATTACTACTAACTTTAAGTCACCCTGGCTGAGAGTGTTTGCTAAATGACTAAACTAAACTGTAGAGGGAGACAAAAAACAGAAACAGAGAAGAACAAAAAAGAAAAGAGTAGAGGGACCCACCTCCTCCAGAGTCAGCTGTAGATACTCCAACAGTCTGAACGGATTCACCCGACAAACATTCCTGCTGGTCGCCTCACTTCTCATGAGTCCTGATCTGATTGGCTGGGACATACATCAAACCCATCTGTCATCAATCTGATCCCAAAACAATATATTTGAACACATTTATATAACACATCAATTATGTACTATGTACAGTAACTTTATAACACATGACTTATGTACTATGTACATTAACTTTATAACCCATGACTTGTGTACTATGTACATTAACTTTATAACACATGACTTATGTACTATGTACATTAACTTTATAACACATGACTTGTGTACTATGTACATTAACTTTATAACACATGACTTATGTACTATGTACATTAACTTTATAACACATGACTTGTGTACTATGTACATTAACTTTATAACACATGACTTGTGTACTATGTACATTAACTTTATAACACATGACTTATTATCATCTATCATGGACTAGCATTATTGAACGAGACCAGACATGTTCCTGGTTGGGTTTAGTCCTTCTGGTAATGTTACCTTGATAACACCATACTCTTCATTCTCCTCTTCATTCTCCACCACCAGTACATACTCATACTCCACGTTCCTCCCATGCCTCTCCGTCCCCTGCCTCTCCGTCCCCTGCCTCTCCGTCCCCTGCCTCTCCGTCCCCTGCCTCTCCGTCCCCTGCCTCTCCGTCCCCTGCCACTCCGTCCCCTGCCACTCCGTCCCCTGCCACTCCGTCCCCTGCCACTCCGTCCCCTGCCACTCCGTCCCCTGCCACTCCGTCCCCTGCCACTCCGTCCCCTGCCACTCCGTCCCCTGCCACTCCGTCCCCTGCCACTCCGTCCCCTGCCACTCTGTCTCCAGCATCCTTTCATCCAGCCTGGATCCACAGTCAACTGGGCAGACATTATGTCCAGAACATTGGACCTTGTCCACCAGCTGGGGCTTCTGGGAGTACAAACTGTCCGTCTGCCTTTGAAGTATGTTAGCTTGAGGAGAGTCACTGTTCTGGTCTACAGAGATCCAGCTGGCCTTGCCCTCATCAGTCTGTGCCTGCTCTGAAGCACAGTCCTGTGGTTTACCTAACCCTGTGTCTTCTCTCCTATGTTGGTTGGCTGGGAAGACGTTGTGTCTATTCTTTTCTTTGACAGCTGGCTCAACTGGCTGACAAATCCTTTGCAGGGTCTTACAGACTACCTCTTCCTCCAATCCCTGAGCAAGGAGGACATCCCGTGCCCAACTTGTATGCTTCTGGTACCTGGAGGAGAGTGGAGAGCAAGTCAGTTGCTACTGTTGCTGTGCAGAAATCAATATCTATCAAACCTTCCAATGAGCCATTGTGTGAACTGCTGGATTGACCCAGAACAGCTCTATAAGCAGCAAAAACTTACTTGGACAGAGAGATGACGGGTAAAACCTGTTCACCAAACTCTACAAAAAGAAGAGGTTAAAAAGTGTGTAGTAAAGGTTTACAAAAACATTCCAACTGACAGGCCAAGAGAAAAAGAACAGCTGAATACTCACTCTCCCACAGGTTTGAGACACTGTGGTCTGGTCTGCTTCTTGATAAAATGCCTTTGCCAAAGTATCCCTGGGCAGAAAATCACACATTGCCAACATCAACACTGTTACAATCTCAAACCAGAATATTTAGTGAGTATACATTTGAAAAGTTATACAGATAATGGCAGACTAGCAGAACCAGGACACCAGCAGCAAAGATTTGTAGAACCATTTAAAGTCAGGATAGGCTTTGGCTCAGCTCACCAAAAAGAGACAGCTCTTTTGGCTAACAACAGCCCTTTAAAAACATTTTTTTTATTTTTTCATGTGAAAGAGTTCACGATGGTTTGACTATGAATGGTGTTAAAATAATTCTAAATAAACTATTAAATGTAATTATAATGCTCTCTGGAAATGTGTACATTGGATTTAGACTATTGCTATATTTAATAAAACCTCTGTACCTCCATTATTGAAAATAGTTGGAAATTGGTGGAAATCATTTTAGCCAATGCAATATCAATGTTGCCTTGTTTTGCTACAGACATAGACTTTGGCATCAACTGATCCATAGAAGACTGTGTTGCTGTGGGTGGGAAGTAGGCTTACTTGACTGAGTTGATCCATCTCCACATGTGGAAGTGCTAGCTCCACTATCAATAGCAGCGCCCGTATGTATAAAACTTCTAAGAAATGCTCTTAAGAATAGTCTTAAGCTTTGACTTAAGTGTCAGAAAATACTTAGTAAAGAGTAGGACTTTGCTAACAGTAGGATACTTTTCTAAAGCAGCTAAAAGCAACTTTCAGTAAAGTATAAGACTGATTCTTAAGTGCTTTCTGAAGTGGGACTTAAGTGCTGTGAACTAAGGACTACAATGATGTGAACCCAAAATGTCTGCCCTGAACCTCTGAAATCAGCCAATAGTGAGCCTGCAAGGGTGAGGTCACAGCAGCATGACACAATTAATTCATTATTTAATTAAGACATAACAATTATTTCAATATTTCAATTTATTTAGAATAATTCGTTTTTGCTTTGTGCAAAAAATTACAAATAAGTACATGCATTTATTTCACATACTTTTAATAGAGTTTCAACTAGGGATGCACCGAATATTCGGCCACCGAAATACTTTTATCACCGAAACAATATGGCCGAAATATGTTGTGATCTATTCGGATCCTCTGCACTTCATCGCGACTGTACTTGATCCGCGTTATAAAGACCATTACTTGGATGCAGAAATAAAGCAGCGCGCACGAGAAATGATCCAGGCGGCTATGGATGCGGAGAACCCGCGTGGAGACGGAGCAATAGCGCACCGAGCAGTAGGGCACGGAGCAGTAGGGCACGGAGCAGTAGGGCACGGAGATCAGAGCGCAGAAAAAAAGACTCGTCTCTCTGCACTAGATGAGGGGCATGCACCCTCGTTGTCTGATATGTTCAGTGAAATCCTGCAAGAAAGTGCCTCACATGGGCGTAGGTTTAGGGGGGGACGCTGGGGACATGTCCCCAACAACATTTTAACATGACTAAATTGTCCCCACCAATATTTTAGCGAACTCCGTTATGAGTTTGTGAAGCAATTTGGGTCAATTCCGACCGCAGAGCCGGTACGGTACTAGAAACGCCGTAATTTGATTGGCTAAAAAACCTAGGGGAGGGGAGTTATCTGACACGCTATAAGTACACAGGAGAGTGACTGAAGACAACGGTAAAGTTACCAGTTCTTTCTGTTAATACATACCCCATATGTTAGAATCTTGCAGTCACAATAAACAGTGGAAATGTTTCCTGTGTATATTTTGCTTATGTAATGTGGCCTATTTGGGATATCCCATTAGTAGGGGCGGAGTAGTGGCACCACCAGGGTCGCTACAATATATTGAATCTGACAAACAGCATTACCATCTAAAAGCAACAGGCTATTGTCTCAACTAAACGCAAAAATAATCACATTATTCTCAGTAAAAGTTCACTTGCCGGAGGGGGGGGAGAGATGTCCAAACCGAAGCTGAGACCAAACCTACGCCCTTGGTGCCTCATATCCATAAATGCAATGGTACTAATAATTGGCATAATTTATTTCGGTGTTTCGGTTTCCGGTCTTGGTTTCCTCTTTTTCGGTTTTCGGTTTCGGCCAAGAATTTTCATTTCGGTGCATCCCTAGTTTCAACACATTAATTAAATGGACAAATGTGATGCTATTTAAGTAATTAAGCTTATGAATCACATAATTAAAAATTGCACTCACAGGTCACAGCTGTATATAAAGGAAAGACAAAAGTTGCAAATTGTTAAAAATGGATGCAAAAAGAAAACCCTGACGATCAAGCCTGTATCGTTTGATCAAATCTCTGTCATCATATAATTCCAAAACATTCTTACATTGTTGGAAACTGCGCGGCCTCCACCTCTCTGGTTAAGAGACCTCTCCAGCTGTCTTAAATAATTTAGGAGCTGAGACCTAGTCTTAACACTTAGGAACCTTTATGAATCACACTTATTCTTAAGAATAAGAATATGAGTAAAATGACGTCATTCTTAGAATATTGACACACTTAAGACAAAAAAATTACTCTGAGCAGCTTTATACATACGGGCCCAGGTCTGCTAGATTCTCCAAGCTCCACTACAGCTAGCTCCACTATCACTACCAGGTCCGCTAGATTCTCCAAGCTCCACTACAGCTAGCTCCACTCCTATCACTAGCAGGTCCACTAGATTCTCCAAGCTCCACTACAGCTAGCTCCACTCCTATCACTAGCAGGTCCGCTAGATTCTCCAAGCTCTGCTACAGCTAGCTCCACTCCTATCACTAGCAGGTCCGCTAGATTCTCCAAGCTCCACTACAGCTAGCTCCACTCCTATCACTAGCAGGTCCGCTAGATTCTCCAAGCTCTGCTACAGCTAGCTCCACTCCTATCACTAGCAGGTCCGCTAGATTCTCCAAGCTCCACTACAGCTAGCTCCACTCCTATCACTAGCAGGTCCACTAGATTCTCCAAGCTCCACTACAGCTAGCTCCACTCCTATCACTAGCAGGTCTGCTAGATTCTCCAAGCTCCACAGCTAGCTCCACTCCTATCACTAGCAGGTCCGCCAGATTCTCCAAGCTCCACCTTTACAGCTAGCTCCACTCCTATCACTAGCAGGTCCGCACTAGATTCTCCAAGCTCTGCTACAGCTAGCTCCCCCTATCACTAGCAGGTCCGCTAGATTCTCCAAGCTCCACTACAGCTAGCTCCACTCCTATCACTAGCAGGTCTGCTAGATTCTCCAAGCTCCACTACAGCTAGCTCCACTCCTATCACTAGCAGGTCTGCTAGATTCTCCAAGCTCTGCTACAGCTAGCTCCACTCCTATCACTAGCAGGTCCGCTAGATTCTCCAAGCTCCAAGCTCACAGCAGGGTCTGCTAGATTCTCCAAGCTCTGCCACAGCAGCTCCACTCCTATCTATCACTAGCAGGTCCGCTAGATTCTCCAAGCTCCACTACAGCTAGCTCCACTCCTATCACTAGCAGGTCCGCTAGATTCTCCAAGCTCCGCTACAGCTAGCTCCACTCCTATCACTAGCAGGTCCGCTAGATTCTCCAAGCTCCGCTACAGCTAGCTCCACTCCTTTCACTAGCAGGTCCGCTAGATTCTCCAAGCTCCACTACAGCTAGCTCCACTCCTTTCACTAGCAGGTCTGCTAGATTCTCCAAGCTCCGCTACAGCTAGCTCCACTCCTATCACTAGCAGGTCCACTAGATTCTCCAAGCTCCACTACAGCTAGCTCCACTCCTATCACTAGCAGGTCCGCTAGATTCTCCAAGCTCTGCTACAGCTAGCTCCACTCCTATCACTAGCAGGTCCACTAGATTCTCCAAGCTCTGCTACAGCTAGCTCCACTCCTATCACTAGCAGGTCCACTAGATTCTCCAAGCTCTGCTACAGCTAGCTCCACTCCTATCACTAGCAGGTCTGCTAGATTCTCCAAGCTCTGCTACAGCTAGCTCCACTCCTATCACTAGCAGGTCCGCTAGATTCTCCAAGCTCCACTGCAGCTAGCTCCACTCCTATCACTAGCAGGTCTGCTAGATTCTCCAAGCTCTGCTACAGCTAGCTCCACTCATATTACTAGCAGGTCCACTAGATTCTCCAAGCTCCACTACAGCTAGCTCCACTCCTATCACTAGCAGGTCTGCTAGATTCTCCAAGCTCCACTACAGCTAGCTCCACTCCTATCACTAGCAGGTCTGCTAGATTCTCCAAGCTCTGCTACAGCTAGCTCCACTCCTATCACTAGCAGGTCCGCTAGATTCTCCAAGCTCTGCTAAAGCTAGCTTCACAGTTGGAGATAACAATAAACGTAAGAAGTCTTTGAAAGGCCAGCAGCTCTGCTGAAGGGCAATCCGCTGGTAAATGTTGATTGGGACCTTTTTCTTCAATTATTTTGGATTCCTTTAATTTCATTTAGCTCATTAGATGAATTTAGTTTTGCCCCATTGTGGATGACTAACATTAATAACATGTTCCATTTTTTTTTTTTGGGGGGGGAATATGACCTGCATGTCTTATTTCTCTTTCTCTCTTAAAGTAAAACCCATACAGATGTTGGTTAGACAGTTCATCCATTTGTGTTGATGACCAGCAGTATACCCATTACCCACATACCCTAACCACTGCAGTATACCCATTACCCACATACCCTAACCACTGCAGTATACCCATTACCCACATACCCTAACCACTGCAGTATACCCATTACCCACATACCCTAACCACTGCAGTATACCCATTACCCACATACCCTAACCACTGCAGTATACCCATTACCCACATACCCTAACCACTGCAGTATACCCATTACCCACATACCCTAACCACTGCAGTATACCCATTACCCACATACCCTAACCACTGCAGTATACCCATTACCCACATACCCTAACCACTGCAGTATACCCATTACCCACATACCCTAACCACTGCAGTATACCCATTACCCACATACCCTAACCACTGCAGTATACCCATTACCCACATACCCTAACCACTGCAGTATACCCATTACCCACATACCCTAACCACTGCAGTATATCCATTACCCACATACCCTAACCACTGCAGCATATTCACATACCCTAACCACTGCAGCATATCCACATACCCTAACCACTGCAGTATATCCACATACCCTAACCACTGCAGTATATCCACATACCCTAACCACTGCAGTATATCCACATACCCTATCCACTGCAGTATATCCACATACCCTATCCACTGCAGTATATCCACATACCCTAACCACTGCAGTATATCCACATACCCTAACCACTGCAGTATACCCATTACCCACATACCCTAACCACTGCAGTATACCCATTACCCACATACCCTAACCACTGCAGTATACCCATTACCCACATACCCTAACCACTGCAGTATATCCATTACCCACATACCCTAACCACTGCAGCATATTCACATACCCTAACCACTGCAGCATATCCACATACCCTAACCACTGCAGTATATCCACATACCCTAACCACTGCAGTATATCCACATACCCTAACCACTGCAGTATATCCACATACCCTAACCACTGCAGTATATCCACATACCCTATCCACTGCAGTATATCCACATACCCTAACCACTGCAGTATATCCACATACCCTAACCACTGCAGTATAACCATTACCCACATACCCTAACCACTGCAGTATATTCACATACCCTAACCACTGCAGTATATCCACATACAATAACCACTGCAGTATATCCACATACCCTAACCACTGCAGTATATCCACATACCCTAACCACTGCAGTATATCCACATACCCTAACCACTGCAGTATATCCACATACCCTAACCACTGCAGTATATCCACATACCCTAACCACTGCGGTATATCCACATACCCTAACCACTGCGGTATATCCACATACCCTAACCACTGCGGTATATCCACATACCCTAACCACTGCGGTATATCCACATACCCTAACCACTGCGGTATATCCACATACCCTAACCACTGCGGTATATCCACATACCCTAACCACTGCAGTATAACCATTACCCACATACCCTAACCACTGCAGTATATTCACATACCCTAACCACTGCAGTATATCCACATACAATAACCACTGCAGTATATCCACATACCCTAACCACTGCGGTATATCCACATACCCTAACCACTGCGGTATATCCACATACCCTAACCACTGCGGTATATCCACATACCCTAACCACTGCGGTATATCCACATACCCTAACCACTGCGGTATATCCACATACCCTAACCACTGCGGTATATCCACATACCCTAACCACTGCAGTATATCCACATACAATAACCACTGCGGTATATCCACATACCCTAACCACTGCAGTATATCCACATACCCTAACCACTGCGGTATATCCACATACCCTAACCACTGCGGTATATCCACATACCCTAACCACTGCGGTATATCCACATACCCTAACCACTGCAGTATATCCACATACCCTAACCACTGCGGTATATCCACATACCCTAACCACTGCAGTATATCCACATACAACTACTGCAGTATATCCACATACAACTACTGCAGTATATCCACATACAACTACTGCAGTATATCCACATACAACTACTGCAGTATATCCACATACAACTACTGCAGTATATCCACATACAACTACTGCAGTATATCCACATACAACTACTGCAGTATATCCACATACAACTACTGCAGTATATCCACATACAACTACTGCAGTATATCCACATACCCTAACCACTGCAGTATATCCACATACCCTAACCACTGCAGTATATCCACATACCCTAACCACTGCAGTATATCCACATACCCTAACCACTGCAGTATATCCACATACCCTAACCACTGCAGTATATCCACATACAACCACTGCAGTAGTGGGTTAGGATATTCGGAAACGCTTTAGACTAGTAAACATTCAGTGACCAATCTTGTGCATGGTTCTGTAGTTCTAGTAGGTTCCAATCAATAACTCCTATGGTTGTACACACCTTATTGTAGAGAGCCTGCATGTGTTCAGGGTCCCTGACAACCACCTGCTGGTTCACCATCTCGGCTCTGTATATGAGGTTCAGTGGGACCGGGGATCCATACGGCTCATAACCTCCATCCTCCCTAGTCAGTGGGACCGGGACCGGGGCGTAATACTCCTCATAAATTCGGACCCGTCGTTTAGGCGCCTGGAACACCGCTTCAGTCATTTCAGTAACAGTTATAAACGTGTGTCTAGTCTGCTAACACTATACAGCTACCACTATACGGCTAGCATAATACGGCTAACACTGTCACGCTGTTCAGTTGGTGTTACACCCCTTTTCTTCCGACTGAACACACTGGCGCGTTTCTATGTTTGTTCCTAGTTTAATGTAGTTGATATATCCAACCAGCAGGTGGGGCTGTTTGCCAACGTATTCTGGGGGCAGGAAGCCAGTTGTCTATTGTGATGATGGTTCACTTAAACGTTTCATTAAGTGCCTTATAAACAACCTGTTTACAAAGTGTTTACAAAGAATCACAAAAGCAGAAAAACAATGATACACTTATGTAATAAAATCAAAAAAGTCAAGTGGAGCCACCAGCCTATTGGGTCAGAGGTCAAGTGGAGCCACCAGCCTATTGGGTCAGAGGTCAAGTGGAGCCACCAGTCTATTTGGTCAGAGGTCAAGTGGAGCCACCGGTCTATTGGGTCAGAGGTCAAGTGGAGCCACCAGTCTATTGGGTCAGAGGTCAAGTGGAGCCACCGGTCTATTGGGTCAGAGGTCAAGTGGAGCCACTGGTCTATTGGGTCAGAGGTCAAGTGGAGCCACTGGTCTATTGGGTCAGAGGTAGGGCTGAACGATTTTGAAAATCAAAATTGCAATTAGTTATAGCCAATATTGCGATTTAATATGCAATTATTTAGATAGATTAACATAAACTGTTCTTTCCTATAGGCCAGGCCTATATGTTATAATGAAATGAGGTGATGCATGAATTGTTATGAATCTTGAACTACTTCAATCACAGTAGTATATTGACTGAGTTGTTGAACTTCCAGCCTTGTAATAGTTATCTAATAGTTATCATGACAACATAAAGCACTGACAAATAAGCCTGGTGTTAATAATAATATAAAAGTCAGTAACAAATCACACAAACTTATGTAGGCTACAGACTGCAGAAATATATTGTTTTAACACTCAGTATTTACAATATTCAAAGTCACTGTAATAAACATATGATTTCTAAACATGTGGATTCCATTTTTAAACACTGTCTGTCTGACTTTAAATAAATACATAAATTCCGACCTGCGCCATTTTGTTTTACACTCTCTGTATTTTCCCCACTTTCTTTCTCGTTTTATAGTATCGCAATATTATCGCAAATGCAATTATTTGTTCAGCCCTAGTCAGAGGTGAGCCATCATACAGTTTATTGGGTCAGAGGTGAAGTGGAGCCATCATACAGTTTATTGGGTCAGAGGTGAAGTGGAGCCATCATACAGTTTATTGGGTCAGAGGTGAAGTGGAGCCATCATACAGTTTATTGGGTCAGAGGTGAAGTAGAGCCATCATACAGTTTATTGGGTCAGAGGTGAAGTAGAGCCATCATACAGTTTATTGTGTCAGAGGTGAAGTGGAGCCATCATACAGTTTATTGGGTCAGAGGTGAAGTGGAGCCATCATACAGTTTATTGGGTCTGAGGTGAAGTAGAGCCATTATACAGTTTATTGGGTCTGAGGTGAAGTAGAGCCATTATACAGTTTATTGGGTCAGAGGTGAAGTGGAGCCATTATACAGTTTATTGGGTATTACACATGTACTAGATTAGTATGACTATTACGCGTGTAATATATGGATATGACTATTACACATGTACTACAATAATATGACTATTACACATGTAATACATTAGTATGACTATTACACATGTAATATATTTATATGACTATTACACATGTAATATATTTATATGACTATTACACATGAAATACATTAATATGACTATTACACATGTAATATATTTATATGACTATTACACATGAAATACATTAGTATGACTATTACACATGTAATATATTTATATGACTATTACACATGTACAACATCAATATGACTATTACACATGTAATACATTAATATGACTATTACACATGTACAACATCAATATGACTATTACACATGTAATACATTAATATGAGTATTGCACATGTAATATATTTATATGACTATTACACATGTACTACATTAGTATGACTATTACACATGTATAACATTAATATGACTATTACACATGTAATATATTTATATGACTATTACAGATGTACTACATTAGTATGACTATTACACATGTAATACATTAATATGAGTATTACACATGTAATATATTTATATGACTATTACACATGTAATACATTAATATGACTATTACACATGTAATATATTTATATGACTATTACACATGTACTGCATAATATGACAATTACACATGTAATATATTAATATGACTATTACACATGTACTACATCAATATGACTATTACACATGTACTACAATAATATGACTATTACACATGTAATACATCAATATGACTATTACACATGTAATACATTAATATAACTATTTATATTTAAATATTTACATTTATATTTACTGTTCTGAGTTTTAGAAGATATTGAAAGTTGAACTGGGTTTTAGGTGGGTGAAAAAACCGCTGGGACCAGTTTCACTACTTGTTGCCAAGAAGGAAGACACTCTAATATACCTACGTACTAACATGGTTTTCTTTAGCTCTTTGCATAATTTTTGTCTCAGAAAAAGATTTTTCATAGTTGTAATAACATAGTGAACAACGTTAAAGAACCGTTACATTAATTGCCTACCTTGTACTCTACAACAGCTTTTTGTAAAAATAAAACAGTTAATCAATAAGGAAATGTGTCCAGTATGACTGACAAATAATTGGTCGTGGCTGGCTGGCTCTCAGACACTAAACACGAACTAGTTTGAAAGTCTTTGTAAAGATATCTCTATATCTATATAATATAGAGTATAGAAGAGCGATCATCAGGCATTGGTAAACCTGTCACACCCCCACATTACTAATTTGAAATGTACTGTGAAGTTTAAACATGGAAACATCTGAGGACTGAAAGCCTCCCACACTTGGGTTTTAAAGTCACATGAGGTCACAACAATCACCTTCAGATTGTAGATTAGACGGAATCACATGAAACTGGTTCTTCAGTGGAGCTTCAGTGTCGAGCCATTGATTATAGATTAGTGTGAGTGAATTAAATAAGTCTGAATTAAATCTAAGGGTTAGGATCTATCCCGTGACTTATATTGAAAGGCCAATTAACTGTATTGGGAAAATCGAAAAAAAAAATATGCAATGCTATAAATCAGACTCTCAAGCTAGGGGTGGGCAAACTAAAGCCTGCAGGTCGAATCCGGCCCTTGAGGGGAAAATAACTAGCCAGTCCAATTTTTTTGTCTAATTGTTAGGTATCAGAATCTAAATAAAAATGATTAATATATTTTACACTTCAACTATGAGAGACAAAATGAGAAAAAAAATCCAGAAAATCCCGTTTGAGGATTTTTTATGTGTTTGGGATCATTGTCATGCTGAAAGACCCAGCCACTTTTCATCTTCAATGCCCTTGCTGATGGAAGGAGGTTTTCACTCAAAATCTCATGATACATGGCCCCATTCATTCTTTCCTTTACACAATTCAGTCGTCCTGGTCCCTTTGCAGAAAAACAGCCCCAAAGCATGATGTTTCCACCCCCATGCTTCACAGTAGGTATGGTGTTCTTTGGATGCAACTCAGCATTCTTTCTCTTTCAAGCACGAAGAGTTGAGTTTTTACCAAAAAGTTCTATTTTGGTTTCATCTGACCATATGACATTCTCCCAATCCTCTTCCGGATCATCCAAATGCTCTCTAGCAAACTTCAGACGGGCCTGGACATGTACTGGTTAAAGCAAGGGGACACGTCTGGCACTGCAGGATTTGCCTCTCTCCTCTTTTTAAGTAGGATAACTTGCACAAATGGTGGCTGACTAAATACTTTTTTGCCCCACTGTATATATTGTGGGTATATATATACTCTTTTTTTCTGGCCCAGAAATGACTTATTGTAACAATTTACAAAACAAATGTGCCTTTCCATTTAATTTCAAAGTTCTGTGGCCCCTGAGCTGAACAGTTTGCCCTCCCCTGCTTTAAGCGGTATTTGTATTTGTGATGAGAAAATACCTGCTGATGACCTGCTGAAGACTCTACATCTCAATTAGCTTAAATTTCAACCAGCAACAGACTTAAGGCTTGAACCTAGACTGTGGTGTACATCTTGTCACTACAAAAGAGCACTTTAAACAAATGCACCACCCGGGAATATCTAATTGTTCTATTATGGTCTTTTTTTCTTTCTCTCTCTACAGGACATGTGAAACTTGTCACAATACAGAAACAGACCTCTCCCTGAGGAGGAATTCCCAGCACAGGAGATAAAGAGAAGCTGCTATATTGTGGATGCAAACATGAACATTATTACAGCAAATACATGACTTCCTCATCTAAAGTGCTATCTTTGTTCAGGGGGCTTTTAGCAAAGGAAAGATATGCTTTTGAAAACGATTTGGCACAACGACTGGAGAATCTTGGCAGGGGTGAGTCATTTGAGACTGGACACTAACAAAGTAAGGATATGCTGACAAGATACACTGTAAATAACACATTTAATAAACAGTATCAAACAAACAGCCTTAGGTTCCAGAATAACCACCTGCCAGCTATACTGTCAGTGCCAAAAATTATCTCACGATGGGCTGGGCCTCTGCCTGGGCCTCTGCCTGGGCCTCTGCCTGGGACTCTGCCTGGGCCTCTGCCTGGGACTCTGCCTGGGACTCTGCCTGGGACTCTGCCTGGGACTCTGCCTGGGACTCTGCCTGGGACTCTGCCTGGGACTCTGCCTGGGCCAGCTTTATTCAGGATTTATCAGCTGGGACTGAGGAAGAATCCTCTCATTCACCATAAGTGCCAGTTGCTGGATTTACCCTCCACAGTCACAACTCTAACATCCTTGAGCTGGGCCTTGGGGAACAACAAAGAAAACACAGACCAAATAGAAATAAGACATACACCGATCAGCCATAACATTACGACCACTGTCATAATAGAAATAAGACATACAATAATCAGCCATAACATTACGACCACTGTCATAATGGAAATAAGACATACATTAATCAGGCATAACATTACGACCACTGTCCCAATGGAAATAAGACATACATTAATCAGCCAAAACATTACGACCACTGTCCCAATGGAAATAAGACGTACAATAATCAGCCATAACATTACGACCACTGTCATATTGGAAATAAGACATACAACGATCAGCCATAACATTACGACCACTGTCATATTGGAAATAAGACATACAATAATCAGCCATAACATTACGACCACTGTCCCAATGGAAATAAGACATACAATAATCAGCCATAACATTACGACCACTGTCATAATGGAAATAAGACATACAATAATCAGCCATAACATTACGACCACTGTCCCAATGGAAATAAGACATACAATAATCAGCCATAACATTACGACCACTGTCATAATGGAAATAAGACATACAATAATCAGCCAAAACCTTACGACCACTGTCATAATGGAAATAAGACATACAATAATCAGCCATAACATTACGACCACTGTCCCAATGGAAATAAGACATACAATAATCAGCCATAACATTACGACCACTGTCCCAATGGAAATAAGACATACAATAATCAGCCATAACATTACGACCACTGTCATAATGGAAATAAGACATACAATAATCAGCCATAACATTACGACCACTGTCATAATGGAAATAAGACATACAATAATCAGCCATAACATTACGACCACTGTCCCAATGGAAATAAGACATACAATAATCAGCCATAACATTACGACCACTGTCATAATGGAAATAAGACATACAATAATCAGCCATAACATTACGACCACTGTCATATTGGAAATAAGACATACAGCGATCAGCCATAACATTACGACCACTGTCATAATGGAAATAAGACATACATTAATCAGCCATAACATTACGACCACTGTCATATTGGAAATAAGACATACAACGATCAGCCATAACATTACGACCACTGTCATAATGGAAATAAGACATACAATAATCAGCCATAACATTACGACCACTGTCCCAATGGAAATAAGACATACAATAATCAGCCATAACATTACGACCACTGTCCCAATGGAAATAAGACATACAATAATCAGCCATAACATTACGACCACTGTCATAATGGAAATAAGACATACAATAATCAGCCATAACATTACGACCACTGTCATAATGGAAATAAGACATACAATAATCAGCCATAACATTACGACCACTGTCCCAATGGAAATAAGACATACAATAATCAGCCATAACATTACGACCACTGTCATAATGGAAATAAGACATACAATAATCAGCCATAACATTACGACCACTGTCATATTGGAAATAAGACATACAGCGATCAGCCATAACATTACGACCACTGTCATAATGGAAATAAGACATACATTAATCAGCCATAACATTACGACCACTGTCATATTGGAAATAAGACATACAGCGATCAGCCATAACATTACGACCACTGTCATAATGGAAATAAGACATACATTAATCAGCCATAACATTACGACCACTGTCATATTGGAAATAAGACATACAACGATCAGCCATAACATTACGACCACTGTCATAATGGAAATAAGACATACAATAATCAGCCATAACATTACGACCACTGTCCCAATGGAAATACGACATATTAACCATGGTAATTATCACTTGGATATACACTGCAAGTGTATTAATGGCAACTCCTCTTCTCCACATTTTTGTCTTGTTGGTATGATTACGACTGCTTTAAGATGTCTCGTTTCTGTTCACCCCTCATGTATATTGTGCTTTGTGTTTATGTAAAGACACAGAGTCTCTTTGCCTGTGTTTCTTCTTTCTCTCCTCAATTACGCAAACTACAAAAAATTATCTTTCAGGAAACAAAGTAGAAAAAGATTAACCAAATACAAAATATTTATTTACTATGTTGATAGGGTTCATGAGTGAACAAATCAGTTAAAACTGCAAAACTTTTACAACAATAGTAAGCAGTAGCAAATACATGAAAATAAAATCCAAAAAAACTCATATTTTAGATAAGCACAGTATTTAAAAATAATCTGTTATACTCTATTATTGTATGGTCATCTAGCTACATATGTACAGAAATATGTATTTATATGGAATTAATTCCTTACATTCATGTTAACATTTTGAAAAATACAAATCAGGACACTATAATATATATTTAGCATTTTCACGCTGCAAATATAAAGTTCAACTGCTTAGATGCAGGTGTTTAAAATGTTCACATTCCCCCAAGATGACAGGGAGGGGTGGGAAAAACACTGACTTCTTCTGGAGGTGAATTTGTGCACGTAAGTAAAGAATTATAGGTGCGCAAACTATATCTAGATTATAAAACTTGCAGCACTATGAAACATAAAGCCCTATGAAACGTAAAGCCCTATGAAACATAAAGCCCTATGAAACATAAAGCCCTATGAAACATAAAGCCCTATGAAACATAAAGCACTATGAAGCATAAAGCCCTATGAAACATAAAGCACAATGAAACATAAAGCAATATGAAACATAAAGCACTATGAAACATAAAGCCCTATGAAACGTAAAGCCCTATGAAACATAAAGCACTATGAAACGTAAAGCACTTTGAAACATAAAGCACTATGAAACGTAAAGCCCTATGAAACATAAAGCACTATGAAACATAAAGCCCTATGAAACATAAAGCACTATGAAACATAAAGCACTATGAAACATAAAGCACTATGAAACATAAAGCACTATGAAACATAAAGCCCTATGAAGCATAAAGCACTTTGAAACGTAAAGCCCTATGAAACATAAAGCACTATGAAGCATAAAGCACAATGAAACATAAAGCACTATGAAACATAAAGCCCTATGAAACATAAAGCACTATGAAACATAAAGCAGTATGATACTTACAGCCCTATGAAACATAAAGCACTATGAAACATAAAGCCCTATGAAACATAAAGCAGTATGATACTTACAGCCCTATGAAACGTAAAGCACTTTGAAACATAAAGCACTATGAAACATAAAGCACTATGAAACATAAAACACTATGAAACATAAAGCACTATGAAACATAAAGCACTATGAAACATAAAGCACTATGAAACATAAAGTGCCCTGATCAGAATCCAGTGCCCTGATCTGGAATCTAGTGCCCTGATCAAGGATCTAGTGCCCTGATCAAGAATCTAGTGGGTTATAGTTCTGGAATCTGGTGTTTGTGCTTGAATCTGCTAAAAGTTTTACGTTTAACACAGTTTGGGAAAAAGTATGATAGTGGTTGTTTTTGAACATTATACTATACACAATAAGTAAATAATAACGCACATATAATGATACTCTATGTGATGATAGGCAGAATAAATATATGGCTCATAATTTCACATCAGAAAGATGGTGTAAAATGACTATAGATGAATTATAGAATAATAAATCACAACACCCAGTAGATCAATATCCTCAGATGATGAAAAATGACTATAGATGATTTATAGAATAATAAATCACAACACCCAGTAGATCAATATCCTCAGATGATGAAAAATGACTATAGATGATTTATAGAATAATAAATCACAACACCCAGTAGATCAATATCCTCAGATGATGAAAAATGACTATAGATGATTTATAGAATAATAAATCACAACACCCAGTAGATCAATATCCTCAGATGATGAAAAATGACTATAGATGATTTATAGAATAATAAATCACAACACCCAGTAGATCAATATCCTCAGATGATGAAAAATGACTATAGATGATTTATAGAATAATAAATCACAACACCCAGTAGATCAATATCCTCAGATGATGAAAAATGACTATAGATGATTTATAGAATAATAAATCACAACACCCAGTAGATCAATATCCTCAGATGATGAAAAATGACTATAGATGATTTATAGAATAATAAATCACAACACCCAGTAGATCAATATCCTCAGATGATGAAAAATGACTATAGATGATTTATAGAATAATAAATCACAACACCCAGTAGATCAATATCCTCAAACAAGGTGAACATCTCAATCCTACTACTATGAATACTAATACTACTAATAATATACTACATTATAATCATACTATTATCACTACTAATACTACTAATAATATACTACATTATAATCATACTACTATCACTACTAAATACTACTTATAATATACTACATTATAATCATACTACTATCACTACTAATACTACTAATAATATACTACATTATAATCATACTACTATCACTACTAAATACTACTTATAATATACTACATTATAATCATACTACTATCACTACTAATACTACTAATAATATACTACATTATAATCATACTACTATCACTACTAATACTACTAATAATATACTACATTATAATCATACTACTATCACTACTAATACCACTAATAATATACTACATTATAATCATACTACTATCACTACTAATACCACTAATAATAAACTACATTATAATCATACTACTATCACTACTAAATACTACTTATAATATACTACATTATAATCATACTACCATCACTACTAATACTACTAATAATATACTACATTATAATCCTACTATTATCACTACTAATACTACTAATACTATACTACATTATAATCATACTACTATCACTACTAATACTACTAATAATATACTACATTATAATCATACTACTATCACTACTAATACCACTAATAATATACTACATTATAATCATACTACTATCACTACTAATACTACTAATAATATACTACATTATAATCATACTACTATCACTACTAATACTACTAATAATATACTACATTATAATCATACTACTATCACTACTAATACTACTAATAATATACTACATTATAATCATACTACTATCACTACTAATACTACTAATAATATACTACATTATAATCCTACTACTATCACTACTTATACCACTAATACTATAATACATCCTGATCCTACTACTATAACTACTAATAGGCCAGGTTCTAAAGACCTGGAAAGGTTCTAAAGACCTTTTGAATAAATAAGTAGGGCACAATTCCCCCCGCCGGACGCTACATTGGTGTGGGATTGGCAGAGGGCCATCGGAGAGGCGTGTCTCCGTGAGGGACTTTGGACAAGTGAAGCATGAGGACACGCTCTCCCGTTTGGTGGGGGTAATGTAGCGACCCTGGTGGTAATCTCCCACAGGGGACCTTAGACCGTCACTTCAGCATTACAGATTGTTATAAAATGCATGCATTTTATTTATTTTTTATTGTATTTTATAATTTTATAATTTTCCTCTGTAAAGCACATTGAATTGCTTGTATGTATGAATTGTGCTATATAAATAAACTTGCTTGCTTGCTAATACTACTAATCATATACTACATCCTGATCCTACTACTATCACTACAAATACTAATAATAATATACTACATTATAATCCTACTACTATCAGTACTAATACTACTAATACTATACTACAACACAATAGTTCTCTGTGTAGGGAAAACATTGACTAGTACAGGTCCTTCATGATTTCCTGCATGAGGGGATGAAGACATAGGTCCACCTCTGTCTTTTTCAGCAGCTGGATCAGGTGGACATGGTCAGTTACAATCTGTCTCAGATCTGTCATCTTCTGCAGAACCTGCAAAATACGAAGTGCAATGTTTCCTTTGTCAGGAGACTTTAAAAACAACCAATGTATCCATATAACATATGATGAAGATTTGAAGACAACAGATCACAAAGACTTATAGGATCAAACACAGGAAGTTGATTTGAGAACAGGGGAAGACCCAAACCATTATAATCCCTCATGCCAGAATTAGAAGTTACAGAAGTCTTCATGAGTTTTAGAACAGGAATACTAACCAATCAAGTATAGTTTATCTCCATGGTAATACCATTAGAACTAGAATACTAACCCATCAAGTATAGTTTATCTCCATGGTAATACCATTAGAACTAGAATACTAACCCATCAAGTATAGTTTATCTCTATGGTAATACCTTTAGAACTAGAATACTAACCCATCAAGTATAGTTTATCTCTATGGTAATACCATTAGAACTAGAATACTAACCCATCAAGTATAGTTTATCTCCATGGTAATACCATTAGAACTAGAATACTAACCCATCAAGTATAGTTTATCTCTATGGTAATACCATTAGAACTAGAATACTAACCCATCAAGTATAGTTTATCTCCATGGTAATACCATTAGAACTAGAATACTAACCCATCAAGTATAGTTTATCTCTATGGTAATACCATTAGAACTAGAATACTAACCCATCAAGTATAGTTTATCTCCATGGTAATACCTTTAGAACTAGAATACTAACCCATCAAGTATAGTTTATCTCCATGGTAATACCATTAGAACTAGAATACTAACCCATCAAGTATAGTTTATCTCTATGGTAATACCATTAGAACTAGAATACTAACCCATCAAGTATAGTTTATCTCCATGGTAATACCATTAGAACTAGAATACTAACCCATCAAGTATAGTTTATCTCTATGGTAATACCATTAGAACTAGAATACTAACCCATCAAGTATAGTTTATCTCCATGGTAATACCATTAGAACTAGAATACTAACCCATCAAGTATAGTTTATCTCCATGGTAATACCTTTAGAACTAGAATACTAACCCATCATGTATAGTTTATCTCTATGGTAATACCATTAGAACTAGAATACTAACCCATCAAGTATAGTTTATCTCCATGGTAATACCATTAGATCTAGAATACTAACCCATCAAGTATAGTTTATCTCCATGGTAATACCTTTAGAACTAGAATACTAACCCATCAAGTATAGTTTATCACCATGGTAATACCTTTAGAACTAGAATACTAACCCATCAAGTATAGTTTATCTCCATGGTAATACCATTAGAACTAGAATACTAACCCATCAAGTATAGTTTATCTCCATGGTAATACCTTTAGAACTAGAATACTAACCCATCAAGTATAGTTTATCTCCATGGTAATACCATTAGAACTAGAATACTAACCCATCAAGTATAGTTTATCTCCATGGTAATACCATTAGAACTAGAATACTAACCCATCATGTATAGTTTATCACCATGGTAATACCATTAGAACTATAATACTAACCCATCAAGTATAGTTTATCTCTATGGTAATACCATTAGAACTAGAATACTAACCCATCAAGTATAGTTTATCTCCATGGTAATACCATTAGAACTAGAATACTAACCCATCAAGTATAGTTTATCTCCATGGTAATACCATTAGAACTAGAATACTAACCCATCAAGTATAGTTTATCTCCATGGTAATACCTTTAGAACTAGAATACTAACCCATCAAGTATAGTTTATCTCCATGGTAATACCTTTAGAACTAGAATACTAACCCATCAAGTATAGTTTATCTCCATGGTAATACCATTAGAACTAGAATACTAACCCATCAAGTATAGTTTATCTCCATGGTAATACCTTTAGAACTAGAATACTAACCCATCAAGTATAGTTTATCTCCATGGTAATACCATTAGAACTAGAATACTAACCCATCATGTATAGTTTATCTCCATGGTAATACCTTTAGAACTAGAATACTAACCCATCATGTATAGTTTATCTCCATGGTAATACCTTTAGAACTATAATACTAACCCATCAAGTATAGTTTATCACCATGGTAATACCATTAGAACTAGAATACTAACCCATCATGTATAGTTTATCTCCATGGTAATACCTTTAGAACTAGAATACTAACCCATCAAGTATAGTTTATCTCCATGGTAATACCTTAGCAAAGAGCTGCAAAGATTCTGGGTGGTTAAGTTTCAGCTGGAGCTCTAGAGAGTGAAGTACTGTTTCCTGTAGATCCTCAATCGGCTTTACATTCAGCAGGCCTGGACGATCTACACGCAAGCACGCACGCGCGCATGCACACACGCGCGCACACACACACACACACACACACACACACACACACACACACACACACACACACACACACACACACACACACACACACACACACACACACACACACACACACACACACACACACACAGACATGTAGACAGGATATGACTATGAAGCAGTGCAGAACTGACAGCAGGGTTTCAAATATGGGTGATGACAGAAACAACATGTTCATTTAGATACAACCTACATGTCTCTCTGATGCAGTACACCTGTATATAAACCTGTATGATGCAGTGCACCTGTAAATAAACCTGTATGATGCAGTACATCTGTATATAAACCTGTATGATGCAGTACACCTGTATATAAACCTGTATGATGCAGTACACCTGTATATAAACCTGTATGATGCAGTACACCTGTATATAAACCTGTATGATGCAGTGCACCTGTAAATAAACCTGTATGATGCAGTACATCTGTATATAAACCTGTATGATGCAGTACACCTGTAAATAAACCTGTATGATGCAGTACACCTGTATATAAACCTGTGTGATGCAGTACACCTGTATATAAACCTGTATGATGCAGTACACCTGTATATAAACCTGTGTGATGCAGTACACCTGTATATAAACCTGTATGATGCAGTACACCTGTATATAAACCTGTATGATGCAGTACACCTGTAAAAAAACCTGTGTGATGCAGTACACCTGTAAATAAACCTGTGTGATGCAGTACACCTGTATATAAACCTGTGTGATGCAGTACACCTGTAAATAAACATCTGTCTTTATAATGTTACTTCTCTCATTGATTCAGGTTTTTTCTTTCATTTTTCACCCATCTGTAAATGCTTCTTAATGCTTTTTTGTAAATAATGTTTTTATTGTCTAACACCTATGTTGCTAAAATAAACATTAGTCGTTAATTCTTGAATCAACTTTGCTTGGCAATCCTATCAAGGCTGAGGTCATCCCAGTTGCTTGTGCTCAGGAAACCTTCTCAGGTGTAGTATTTCTCTATTATATATTTTATTCTAATATTTTGAGATACTGGATTTTTTATTTCCATGATCTGTAAGCAACACTAAAACAAGAAAGCTTGTGTTACTTTATAGGTAATTAATTTAGACTATATGAGTGTGTCACTTTGATGAGTGTGTCACTTTGTGTTAATGTAATTTTGGCCTAGGTTTTATGTACTAGAGATTCAGTTATTCTGTGCTAAATGATTATCCAGCTAAATGGTAATGCTAATAGCTAAGCATCCACTTTTGTTAACATTCTTCTCAGTCTTTTCTTTCTTTATAGTCTTACCAAAGATGTTTTACAATCAATGAAACATCTAAGAACAATAATTAAGCAGAACAGTCATATCTGCAATCATATCTGCATGTCTAAACTCTGAACTAAGCCTGTCAATCCCACTTACTGTATGAAAACGAAGCCCTTTTACCCAATGCCTGATAGCAGGAGTAGTAGCTATTTAACTGGGAGGAAAAGGTCCTGTCAATTCTGTGATTACCAGTCAACTCCACTGAGAATAAAATTTAAGCCCCACCCACCTCCCTATATAAATAAAACCCACAAAACCCACACCCACAAATAATAATTAAAGCCCACCCACCTGCACAAATAACAATAATTAACCCCCACCCACCTGCACAAATAACAATAATTAAGCCCCACCCACCTGCACAAATAACAATAATTAAGCCCCACCCACCTCCACTCAGAATGATAACTGCGAGGAAGAGAGCCATGTCACTGTCATCCAACTCCAGGCTGTTGAACTTCACAGAAAATTCAAATTTGGGTTCCATCATGTCACAGAATGGTTTCCTGAGGCTCTTCAGGAATTCTCTGGTCATGAAGACTTGTCCGTAAGAGATCAGAGTCCCATCTTTGTTCATGAGCGGAGCCCACATGATGATGAGCACCTCAATGACGCCGTACTTTAACAGGGTCACCTGATCGTTTAGATCCAATCCCACAAAGCCAGGGATGCTCTTAGCAAACTCTGTGACCTCCCGGACAGCTTCTGCAGAGCGAGACTGGCAGCTGTAGAAAAACCTGAGCTGAACCTCTTCAGTGGGTAGCCCAACTCCACCTGCTAGACCGCCACCTAATGCAATTTAAATGCTACTGTGATTTTATATACTAGAGTTAACCCTAATCATTATATCACCTTCATGTATAAACACCACTATATTACCATCTCCATGTCATAAATACCATCATATTACCATCTCCATGTCATAAACACCATCATATTACCATCTCCATGTCATAAACACCATTATATTAACATCTCCATGTATAAACACCATTATATTACCATCTCCATGTCATAAACACCATTATATTACCATCTCCATGTCATAAACACCATCATATTACCATCTCCATGTCATAAACACCATTATATTAACATCTCCATGTATAAACACCATTATATTACCATCTCCATGTCATAAACACCAGTATATTACCATCTCCATGTCATAAACACCATCATATTACCATCTCCATGTCATAAACACCATTATATTACCATCTCCATGTCATAAACACCATTATATTACCATCTCCATGTCATAAACACCACTATATTACCATCTCCATGTATAAACACCATTATATTACCATCTCCATGTCATAAACACCACTATATTACCATCTCCATGTCATAAACACCATTATATTACCATCTCCATGTCATAAACACCATCATATTACCATCTCCATGTCATAAACACCATTATATTACCATCTCCATGTCATAAACACCAGTATATTACCATCTCCATGTCATAAACACCATTATATTACCATCTCCATGTCATAAACACCATTATATTACCATCTCCATGTCATAAACACCATTATATTACCATCTCCATGTCATAAACACCATTATATTACCATCTCCATGTATAAACACCATTATATTACCATCTCCATGTCATAAACACCAGTATATTACCATCTCCATGTCATAAACACCATTATATTACCATCTCCATGTCATAAACACCATTATATTACCATCTCCATGTCATAAACACCATTATATTACCATCTCCATGTCATAAACACCATTATATTACCATCTCCATGTCATAAACACCATCATATTACCATCTCCATGTCATAAACACCATTATATTACCATCTCCATGTCATAAACACCATCATATTACCATCTCCATGTCATAAACACCATTATATTACCATCTCCATGTCATAAACACCATCATATTAACATCTCCATGTCATAAACACCATTATATTACCATCTCCATGTCATAAACACCATCATATTACCATCTCCATGTCATAAACACCATTATATTACCATCTCCATGTCATAAACACCATTATATTACCATCTCCATGTCATAAACACCATTATATTACCATCTCCATGTATAAACACCATTATATTACCATCTCCATGTCATAAACACCATTATAATACCATCTCCATGTCATAAACACCATTATATTACCATCTCCATGTCATAAACACCATCATATTAACATCTCCATGTCATAAACACCATTATATTACCATCTCCATGTCATAAACACCATTATATTACCATCTCCATGTATAAACACCATTATATTACCATCTCCATGTCATAAACACCATTATATTACCATCTCCATGTCATAAACACCATTATATTAACATCTCCATGTATAAACACCATTATATTACCATCTCCATGTATAAACACCAGTATATTACCATCTCCATGTCATAAACACCATTATATTACCATCTCCATGTCATAAACACCACTATATTACCATCTCCATGTCATAAACACCACTATATTACCATCTCCATGTCATAAACACCAGTATATTACCATCTCCATGTCATAAACACCATTATATTAACATCTCCATGTCATAAACACCATTATATTACCATCTCCATGTCATAAACACCATTATATTACCATCTCCATGTCATAAACACCACTATAATACCATCTCCATGTCATAAACACCATTATATTACCATCTCCATGTCATAAACACCATTATATTAACATCTCCATGTCATAAACACCATTATATTACCATCTCCATGTCATAAACACCATCATATTACCATCTCCATGTCATAAACACCACTATATTACCATCTCCATGTCATAAACACCACTATATTACCATCTCCATGTATAAACACCACTATATTACCATCTCCATGTATAAACACCACTATATTACCATCTCCATGTATAAACACCATCATATTACCATCTCCATGTATAAACACCACTATATTACCATCTCCATGTATAAACACCATCATATTACCATCTCCATGTCATAAACACCATCATATTACCTATCTCTCTGAGACACCTGTCTTCATATCTGGTATCCTGGAGAACATGGACGCCCGTCTGTCGTGAGTTAATGAATTGTTCTCCCTCATGAAGGGACTTCATGTCGTGTATCACAAATGGCTGTAATGAGATTACATTCAACAAACATACTGGTTACTGTATGAAAGACTACCCTATTATAACATGACAAGCAAACACAATCACAGAGCTTATACTTTTTATAACATTTAAACCAGAGAACCTAAAAAACCCATGTTCTCACCAGTGAAAAATGGTTATAATACAAGAGATTAATGAAAAGTAAGAAAACCATTGTAGGAATAGAGCTGGTTTATATTGGGGTTTAATTAGAGTATCAGGGTTAGGGTTAGGTGGGGTTTATAGTGGGGTTTAATTAGAGTATCACAGCTGGTTTATATTGGGGTTTAATTAGAGTATCACGGGTTAGGGTTAGTTAGTAGTCAGTCACAGCTGGTTTATATTGGGGTTTAATTAGAGTATCACGGTTCCTAGTGGACTAGGAGGGTGTTGGTTAGTAGTCAGTCACATCTGGTTTATATTGGGGTTTAATTAGAGTATCACGGTTCCTAGTGGACTAGGAGGGTGTTGGTTATTAGTCAGTCACATCTGGTTTATATTGGGGTTTAATTAGAGAATCACGGTTCCTAGTGGGCTAGGAGGGTGTTGGTTAGTAGTCAGTCACAGCTGGTTTATATTGGGGTTTAATTAGAGTATCACGGTTCCTAGTGGACTAGGAGGGTGTTGGTTATTAGTCAGTCACATCTGGTTTATATTGGGGTTTAATTAGAGTATCACGGTTCCTAGTGGACTAGGATGGTGTTGGTTAGTAGTCAGTCACATCTGGTTTATATTGGGGTTTAATTAGAGTATCACGGTTCCTAGTGGACTAGGAGGGTGTTGGTTAGTAGTCAGTCACATCTGGTTTATATTGGGGTTTAATTAGAGAATCACGGTTCCTAGTGGACTAGGAGGGTGTTGGTTAGTAGTCAGTCACATCTGGTTTATATTGGGGTTTAATTAGAGTATCACGGTTCCTAGTGGACTAGGAGGGTGTTGGTTAGTAGTCAGTCACATCTGGTTTATATTGGGGTTTAATTAGAGTATCACTGTTCCTAGTGGACTAGGAGGGTGTTGGTTAGTAGTCAGTCACAGCTGGTTTATATTGGGGTTTAATTAGAGTATCACGGTTCCTAGTGGACTAGGAGGGTGTTGGTTAGTAGTTTCAGTCACATCTGGTTTATATTGGGGTTTAATTAGAGTATCACGGTTCCTAGTGGACTAGGAGGGTGTTGGTTAGTAGTTTCAGTCACATCTGGTTTATATTGGGGTTTAATTAGAGTATCACGGTTCCTAGTGGACTAGGAGGGTGTTGGTTATTAGTCAGTCACAGCTGGTTTATATTGGGGTTTAATTAGAGTATCACGGTTCCTAGTGGACTAGGAGGGTGTTGGTTAGTAGTCAGTCACATCTGGTTTATATTGGGGTTTAATTAGAGTATCACGGTTCCTAGTGGACTAGGAGTGTGTTGGTTATTAGTCAGTCACAGCTGGTTTATATTGGGGTTTAATTAGAGTATCAGGGTTAGGGTTAGGTGGGGTTTATAGTGGGGTTTAATTAGAGTATCACAGCTGGTTTATATTGGGGTTTAATTAGAGTATCACGGGTTAGGGTTAGGGTTAGTTAGTAGTCAGTCACATCTGGTTTATATTGGGGTTTAATTAGAGTATCACTAGTGGGCTAGGAGGGTGTTGGTTAGTAGTCAGTCACATCTGGTTTATATTGGGGTTTAATTAGAGTATCACGGTTCCTAGTGGACTAGGAGGGTGTTGGTTAGTAGTCAGTCACAGCTGGTTTATATTGGGGTTTAATTAGAGTATCACGGGTTAGGGTTAGGGTTAGTTAGTAGTCAGTCACAGCTGGTTTATATTGGGGTTTAATTAGAGTATCACGGTTCCTAGTGGACTAGGAGGGTGTTGGTTAGTAGTCAGTCACATCTGGTTTATATTGGGGTTTAATTAGAGTATCACGGTTCCTAGTGGACTAGGAGGGTGTTGGTTATTAGTCAGTCACATCTGGTTTATATTGGGGTTTAATTAGAGAATCACGGTTCCTAGTGGGCTAGGAGGGTGTTGGTTAGTAGTCAGTCACAGCTGGTTTATATTGGGGTTTAATTAGAGTATCACGGTTCCTAGTGGACTAGGAGGGTGTTGGTTATTAGTCAGTCACAGCTGGTTTATATTGGGGTTTAATTAGAGTATCACGGTTCCTAGTGGACTAGGAGGGTGTTGGTTAGTAGTCAGTCACATCTGGTTTATATTGGGGTTTAATTAGAGTATCACAGTCCCTAGTGGACTAGGAGGGTGTTGGTTAGTAGTCAGTCACATCTGGTTTATATTGGGGTTTAATTAGAGAATCACGGTTCCTAGTGGACTAGGAGGGTGTTGGTTAGTAGTCAGTCACATCTGGTTTATATTCGGGTTTAATTAGAGAATCACGGTTCCTAGTGGACTAGGAGGGTGTTGGTTAGTAGTTTCAGTCACATCTGGTTTATATTGGGTTTTAATTAGAGTATCACGGTTTCTAGTGGACTAGGAGGGTGTTGGTTAGTAGTTTCAGTCACATCTGGTTTATATTGGGGTTTAATTAGAGTATCACGGTTCCAATGGACTAGGAGGGTGTTGGTTAGTAGTTTCAGTCACATCTGGTTTATATTGGGGTTTAATTAGAGTATCACGGTTCCTAGTGGACTAGGAGGGTGTTGGTTAGTAGTCAGTCACATCTGGTTTATATTGGGGTTTAATTAGAGTATCACTGTTCCTAGTGGACTAGGAGGGTGTTGGTTAGTAGTCAGTCACAGCTGGTTTATATTGGGGTTTAATTAGAGTATCACGGTTCCTAGTGGACTAGGAGGGTGTTGGTTAGTAGTTTCAGTCACATCTGGTTTATATTGGGGTTTAATTAGAGTATCACGGTTCCTAGTGGACTAGGAGGGTGTTGGTTAGTAGTTTCAGTCACATCTGGTTTATATTGGGGTTTAATTAGAGTATCACGGTTCCTAGTGGACTAGGAGGGTGTTGGTTATTAGTCAGTCACAGCTGGTTTATATTGGGGTTTAATTAGAGTATCACGGTTCCTAGTGGACTAGGAGGGTGTTGGTTAGTAGTCAGTCACATCTGGTTTATATTGGGGTTTAATTAGAGTATCACGGTTCCTAGTGGACTAGGAGTGTGTTGGTTATTAGTCAGTCACAGCTGGTTTATATTGGGGTTTAATTAGAGTATCACGGTTCCTAGTGGACTAGGAGGGTGTTGGTTAGTAGTCAGTCACATCTGGTTGATATTGGGGTTTAATTAGAGTATCACGGTTCCTAGTGGACTAGGAGGGTGTTGGTTAGTAGTCAGTCACATCTGGTTTATATTGGGGTTTAATTAGAGTATCACGGTTCCTAGTGGACTAGGAGGGTGTTGGTTAGTAGTCAGTCACAGCTGGTTTATATTGGGGTTTAATTAGAGTATCACGGTTCCTAGTGGGCTAGGAGGGTGTTGGTTAGTAGTCAGTCACAGCTGGTTTATATTGGGGTTTAATTAGAGTATCACGGTTCCTAGTGGACTAGGAGGGTGTTGGTTATTAGTCAGTCACATCTGGTTTATATTGGGGTTTAATTAGAGTATCACGGTTCCTAGTGGTCTAGGAGGGTGTTGGTTATTAGTCAGTCACAGCTGGTTTATATTGGGGTTTAATTAGAGTATCACGGTTCCTAGTGGACTAGGAGGGTGTTGGTTAGTAGTCAGTCACAGCTGGTTTATATTGGGGTTTAATTAGAGTATCACGGTTCCTAGTGGACTAGGAGGGTGTTGGTTATTAGTCAGTCACAGCTGGTTTATATTGGGGTTTAATTAGAGTATCACGGTTCCTAGTGGACTAGGAGGGTGTTGGTTAGTAGTCAGTCACAGCTGGTTTATATTGGGGTTTAATTAGAGTATCACGGTTCCTAGTGGACTAGGAGGGTGTTGGTTATTAGTCAGTCACAGCTGGTTTATATTGGGGTTTAATTAGAGTATCACGGTTCCTAGTGGACTAGGAGGGTGTTGGTTATTAGTCAGTCACAGCTGGTTTATATTGGGGTTTAATTAGAGTATCACGGTTCCTAGTGGACTAGGAGGGTGTTGGTTATTAGTCAGTCACAGCTGGTTTATATTGGGGTTTAATTAGAGTATCACGGTTCCTAGTGGACTAGGAGGGTGTTGGTTATTAGTCAGTCACAGCTGGTTTATATTGGGGTTTAATTAGAGTATCACGGTTCCTAGTGGACTAGGAGGGTGTTGGCTATTGTTTCCAGTTCACGATTGCGATAAAGGTGAGTGGTTGTATTTTGAAGAGTATTGTTGTTGTTTGAATGAGTTTTATAATTCTCCGTATTAATTATTCACATTGTTGGATATTATATCCAAGTTCACAAGTTAGAGTAGTGGAAGTGTCCTTGTGTTTGTTTGAATGAGTTTTATATGTCGCTGTATATGTACATTCAGCACGACATCAGCCTTGCTCCATGGCCCTATCTCATTCAGCACAGACATTGGGCCTATCTTTCTTATACACAACAGTCTGTGTTTCTGCAGAATAAAATATTAACTCTAAAATGGTTTCACGTATCAGATGTACACTAGTCTTGTGCTGGTGACGCTGTGTCCGAGTATATTGCAGTTTTATATGCCTCATTGTCACAGTCAGGGAGGTGAAGCAGAACTAAAGATCTTAAACATGGTCTGTCCTATGGTTAGTGTTAGTAATACTAAAGATCTTAAAAATGGTCTGTCCTAGGGTTAGGTTTAGTAATACTAAAGATCTTAAACATGGTCTGTCCTAGGGTTTGGGTTAGTAATACCAAAGGTCTTTGCATTCAGAAAATTTGCACAAGTAATTGCACCATCGTGGGTTTGATCATTTTGTTTTCTGTCATAGTAACAGAATGCTATTTACATTTCCATACAGGATACAGAATAATGTTTTCCTCCAGAAGCCTGTGTCTCACTGGTTCATCTCCCAGATGCCTGTGTCTCACTGGTTCATCTCCCAGATGCCTGTGGCTCACCGGTTCATCTCCCAGATGCCTGTGTCTCACTGGTTCATCTCCCAGATGCCTGTGTCTCACTGGTTCATCTCCCAGATGCCTGTGTCTCACTGGTTCATCTCCCAAATGCCTGTGTCTCACCGGTTCATCTCCCAGATGCCGGTGTCTCACCGGTTCATCTCCCAGATGCCTGTGGCTCACTGATTCATCTCCCAGATGCCTGTGTCTCATTGGGTCATTCACTTCGGCCAAAACCATTTCAATAGTCATTTTTATCTGGCATTTGTCTAACAAACTTTACCTGGTTAATAAACAAAATGTGTCTTTTTTCCTACACTAAATGATCACTTGATGTTGGTTCTTGACATTTTCATGACTTTGCCAATACCATTCCCTCTGCTTAGACAGTTTTCAATATCCAAAGACAACCGGAATATAGTTTTAAACATGCATCTTTTACATTAGTGATCTTATTTTACTGAGTATTTGTTCAAATAAATTGGACAACAATAACTTTAACAGAACAATGTGCTAATATTCACCATTATTCTGACTAGTTTGGTGGGGTTGAAATCTCTGTTGACAAGCCCAAGGCTGTAGTGAATGTCAGCTCATTTGCAAAAGGCCATTTGTGACAGAAAATTATACTTAAAACCTATGTCGTAGCATTTAGGGCTGGCTATGGGACAGGAACGCAAAGAAAATATGTATGTGAAGTCGAGCCATTTATTGCTTGGAGAAAACAACCCTTTTTTCTTTTTTACTTTTTGTCTTTTTGTCTTTCCCTTATTTAACCAGGTATGCCAATTAAGAACAAATTCACATTTGCAACAACGACCTGGGGAGCAGCTGGGATTTGAACCCAGGACGTCATACACACAAAGCAAGCACAGTACCACTGAGCTACCAACCGCCCCGTAAAGCGGCAGTTCATATCTGAGAATAAGTATTTTGCTTGTGGGACATCTGACATGATTTCACAGTAGCAAACAGCTAATGCTAGGCAAGTGAAGATGTGGCAATGGCTTTGGTTTGGATTAATTTTCTCTTAACGTGCTAGCATGGAAGTGAGTGTATTAGGAACGATCAAGATACATACCGCGTTGTCCCCATTCTTCCCAGAAAGGATCGCCCTGGCCTTGGCTTTTGTAAGAGGGAAGTATTTGAGATATGACTCCAGCAACAACTTGGCCAGGCTCCTCAGGTCGACAGCATCAGGGTGCATGGAGTCCATGTCAGTAGAGAACTCCGCCAGGAGCTTCTCCTTCTCTGCCTGGGGCATCCGACCAAAACGAATGGCTGAATGGGAAACGACAACACATTAAAACATAGCAACAACACAATATTATAACTGCCTTCAGACTACAGGGTAACTGCCTCCAGACTACAGGGTAACTGCCTCCAGGCTACAGGGTAACTGCCTCCAGACAACAGGGTAACTGCCTTCAGAATATAGGGTAACTGCCTCCAGACTACAAGGTTTACTCGCTCCAGACTACAGAGTTTACTTGCTCCAGACTACAGGGTTTATTACTCCAGGCTACAGGCTTTACTCGCTCCAGACTACAGGGGTTAATTGCTTCAGACTACAGGGTAACTCCCTCCAGACTACAGGGTTTACTTGCTCCAGACTACAGGGTAACTCCCTCCAGACTACAGGGTAACTCACTGCAGACTACAGGGTAACTCCCTCCAGACTACAGGGTTACTCCCTCCAGACTACAGGGCACCTTTGGTGGAATGGGAGATTCACATCATAGATGTGCTGCTGATAAATATGCAGCTACTGCGTAATGTGTTTATGTCAATATGGACCAACATCTCTGAGGAATATATTCAGTACCTTGTTGAATCTTTGCCAGGTAGGTAGTAGCAAGGTATACCTACCAGAGGGTATTGGAGAGTGAATGTGTATGTCCAAAATCAGTGGGTTAGGGATAAACCCTGATTAGGGTTAGGGTTAAAGCTGTTCTAAGATAGACCTGATTAGGGTTAGAGTTAGGTTTAAAGCTGTTCCATGATAGACCTAATTAGGGTTAGGGTTAGGGGTAAAGCTGTTCTATGATAGACCTGTTTAGGGTTAGGGTTAAATCTGTTCTATTATAGACCTGATTAGGGTTAGGGTTAAAGCTGTTCTATGATAGACCTGATTAGGGTTAGAGTTAGGTTTAAAGCTGTTCCATGATAGACCTGATTAGGGTTAGGGTTAAGGGTAAAGCTGTTCTATGATAGACCTGATTAGGGTTAGGGTTAGAGCTGATCTATTATAGACCTGATTAAGATTAGGGTTAGGGGTAAAACTGTTCTATTATAGACCTGACTAGGGTTAGAGTTAGGGTTAAAGCTGTTCTATTATAGACCTGATTAGGGTTAGGGGTAAAGCTGTTCTATTATAGAAATTATTAGGGTTAGAGTTAGGGTTAAAGCTGTTCTATTATAGACCTGATCAGGGTTAGGGGTAAAGCTGTTCTGTGATAGTCCTGATTAGAGTTAGGGTTAAAGCTGTTCTATTATAGACCTGATTAGGGTTAGGGTTAGGGGTAAATCTGTTCTATTATAGACCTGACTAGGGTTAGGGTTAGGGGTAAATCTGTTCTATTATAGACCTGATCAGGGTTAGAGTTAGGGTTAAAGCTGTTCTATTATAGACCTGATCAGGGTAAGGGGTAAAGTTGTTCTACTATAGACCTGATTAGGGTTAGGGTTAGGGGTAAAGCTGTTCTATTATAGACCTGATTAGGGTTAGGGGTAAAGCTGTTCTATTATAGACCTGATTAGGGTTAGGGGTAAAGTTGTTCTATTATAGACCTGATTAGGGTTAGGGTTAAAGCTGTTCTATTGTAGACCTGATCAGGGTTAGGGTTAAAGCTGTTCCATTATAGACCTGATCAGGGTTAGGGGTAAAGCTGTTCTATTATAGACCTGATTAGGGTTAGGGTTAGGGGTAAAGCTGTTCTATTATAGACCTGATTAGGGTTAGGGGTAAAGCTGTTCTATTATAGACCTGATTAGGGTTAGGGTTAAAGCTGTTCTATTATAGACCTGATTAGGGTTAGGGGTAAAGCTGTTCTATTATAGACCTGATTAGGGTTAGGGTTAAAGCTGTTCTATTATAGACCTGATTAGGGTTAGGGTTAAAGCTGTTCTATTGTAGACCTGATCAGGGTTAGAGTTAGGGGTAAAGCTGTTCTATTATAGACCTGATTAGGTTTAGGGTTAAAGCTGTTCTATTATAGACCTGATTAGGGTTAGGGTTAGGGTTAAAGCTGTTCTAATATAGACCTGATTAGGGTTAGGGTTAGGGTTAAAGCTGTTCTATTATAGACCTGATTAGGGTTAGGGGTAAAGCTGTTCTATTATAGACCTGATTAGGGTTAGGGTTAAAGCTGTTCTATTATAGACCTGATCAGGGTTAGGGTTAGGGTAAAGCTGTTCTATTATAGACCTGATTAGGGTTAGGGTTAAAGCTGTTCTATTATAGACCTGATTAGGGTTAGGGTTAAAGCTGTTCTAATATAGACCTGATTAGGGTTAGGGGTAAAGCTGTTCTATTATAGACCTGATTAGGGTTAGGGTTAAAGCTGTTCTATTATAGACCTGATTAGGGTTAGGGTTAAAGCTGTTCTATTGTAGACCTGATCAGGGTTAGGGGTAAAGCTGTTCTATTATAGACCTGATTTGGGTTAGGGGTAAAGCTGTTCTATTATAGACCTGATTAGGGTTAGGGTTAAAGCTGTTCTATTATAGACCTGATTAGGGTTAGGGGTAAAGCTGTTCTATTATAGACCTGATTACGGTTAGGGTTAAAGCTGTTCTATTATAGACCTGATTAGGGTTAGGGTTAAAGCTGTTCTATTGTAGACCTGATCAGGGTCAGAGTTAGGGGTAAAGCTGTTCTATTATAGACCTGATTAGGTTTAGGGTTAAAGCTGTTCTATTATAGACCTGATTAGGGTTAGGGTTAAAGCTGTTCTAATATAGACCTGATTAGGGTTAGGGTTAGGGTTAAAGCTGTTCTATTATAGACCTGATTAGGGTTAGGGTTAAAGCTGTTCTATTATAGACCTGATCAGGGTTAGGGTTAGGGGTAAAGCTGTTCTATTATAGACCTGATTAGGGTTAGGGGTAAAGCTGTTCTATTATAGACCTGATTAGGGTTAGGGTAAAGCTGTTCTATTATAGACCTGATCAGGGTAAGGGGTAAAGTTGTTCTACTATAGACCTGATTAGGGTTAGGGTTAGGGGTAAAGCTGTTCTATTATAGACCTGATTAGGGTTAGGGGTAAAGCTGTTCTATTATAGACCTGATCAGGGTTAGGGTTAGGGGTAAAGCTGTTCTATTATAGACCTGATTAGGGTTAGGGGTAAAGCTGTTCTATTATAGACCTGATTAGGGTTAGGGGTAAAGCTGTTCTATTATAGACCTGATCAGGGTAAGGGGTAAAGTTGTTCTACTATAGACCTGATTAGGGTTAGGGTTAGGGGTAAAGCTGTTCTATTATAGACCTGATTAGGGTTAGGGGTAAAGCTGTTCTATTATAGACCTGATTAGGGTTAGGGGTAAAGTTGTTCTATTATAGACCTGATTAGGGTTAGGGTTAAAGCTGTTCTATTGTAGACCTGATCAGGGTTAGGGTTAAAGCTGTTCCATTATAGACCTGATCAGGGTTAGGGGTAAAGCTGTTCTATTATAGACCTGATTAGGGTTAGGGTTAGGGGTAAAGCTGTTCTATTATAGACCTGATTAGGGTTAGGGGTAAAGCTGTTCTATTATAGACCTGATTAGGGTTAGGGTTAAAGCTGTTCTATTATAGACCTGATTAGGGTTAGGGGTAAAGCTGTTCTATTATAGACCTGATTAGGGTTAGGGTTAAAGCTGTTCTATTATAGACCTGATTAGGGTTAGGGTTAAAGCTGTTCTATTGTAGACCTGATCAGGGTTAGAGTTAGGGTAAAGCTGTTCTATTATAGACCTGATTAGGTTTAGGGTTAAAGCTGTTCTATTATAGACCTGATTAGGGTTAGGGTTAGGGTTAAAGCTGTTCTAATATAGACCTGATTAGGGTTAGGGTTAGGGTTAAAGCTGTTCTATTATAGACCTGATTAGGGTTAGGGGTAAAGCTGTTCTATTATAGACCTGATTAGGGTTAGGGTTAAAGCTGTTCTATTATAGACCTGATCAGGGTTAGGGTTAGGGGTAAAGCTGTTCTATTATAGACCTGATTAGGGTTAGGGTTAAAGCTGTTCTATTATAGACCTGATTAGGGTTAGGGTTAAAGCTGTTCTAATATAGACCTGATTAGGGTTAGGGGTAAAGCTGTTCTATTATAGACCTGATTAGGGTTAGGGTTAAAGCTGTTCTATTATAGACCTGATTAGGGTTAGGGTTAAAGCTGTTCTATTGTAGACCTGATCAGGGTTAGGGGTAAAGCTGTTCTATTATAGACCTGATTTGGGTTAGGGGTAAAGCTGTTCTATTATAGACCTGATTAGGGTTAGGGTTAAAGCTGTTCTATTATAGACCTGATTAGGGTTAGGGGTAAAGCTGTTCTATTATAGACCTGATTACGGTTAGGGTTAAAGCTGTTCTATTATAGACCTGATTAGGGTTAGGGTTAAAGCTGTTCTATTGTAGACCTGATCAGGGTTAGAGTTAGGGGTAAAGCTGTTCTATTATAGACCTGATTAGGTTTAGGGTTAAAGCTGTTCTATTATAGACCTGATTAGGGTTAGGGTTAAAGCTGTTCTAATATAGACCTGATTAGGGTTAGGGTTAGGGTTAAAGCTGTTCTATTATAGACCTGATTAGGGTTAGGGTTAAAGCTGTTCTATTATAGACGTGATCAGGGTTAGGGTTAGGGGTAAAGCTGTTCTATTATAGACCTGATTAGGGTTAGGGGTAAAGCTGTTCTATTATAGACCTGATTAGGGTTAGGGGTAAAGCTGTTCTATTATAGACCTGATTAGGGTTAGGGGTAAAGCTGTTCTATTATAGACCTGATTAGGGTTAGGGGTAAAGCTGTTCTATTATACCTGCTGTTCTATTATAGACCTGATTAGGGTTAGGGTTAGGGTTAGGGTAAAGCTGTTCTATTATAGACCTGATTAGGGTTAGGGGTAAAGCTGTTCTATTATAGACCTGATTAGGGTTAGGGTAAAGCTGTTCTATTATAGACCTGATTAGGGTTGATCAGGGTTAGGTTAAAGCTGTTCCATTATAGACCTGATCAGGGTTAGGGTAAAGCTGTTCTATTATAGACCTGATTAGGTTAGGGTTAGGGGTAAAGCTGTTCTATTATAGACCTGATTAGGGTTAGGGTAAAGCTGTTCTATTATAGACCTGATTAGGGTTAGGGTTAAAGCTGTTCTATTATAGACCTGATTAGGTTAGGGGTAAAGCTGTTCTATTATAGACCTGATTAGGTTAGGTTAAAGCTGTTCTATTATAGACCTGATTAGGTTAGGTTAAAGCTGTTCTATTGTAGACCTGATCAGGTTAGAGTTAGGGTAAAGCTGTTCTATTATAGACCTGATTAGGTTTAGGGTTAAAGCTGTTCTATTATAGACCTGATTAGGTTAGGTTAGGTTAAAGCTGTTCTAATATAGACCTGATTAGGTTAGGGTTAGGGTTAAAGCTGTTCTATTATAGACCTGATTAGGTTTAGGGTAAAGCTGTTCTATTATAGACCTGATTAGGGTTAGGTTAAAGCTGTTCTATTATAGACCTGATCAGGGTTAGGGTTAGGGGTAAAGCTGTTCTATTATAGACCTGATTAGGTTAGGGTTAAAGCTGTTCTATTATAGACCTGATTAGGGTTAGGTTAAAGCTGTTCTAATATAGACCTGATTAGGGTTAGGGGTAAAGCTGTTCTATTATAGACCTGATTAGGTTAGGGTTAAAGCTGTTCTATTATAGACCTGATTAGGTTAGGTTAAAGCTGTTCTATTGTAGACCTGATCAGGTTAGGGTAAAGCTGTTCTATTATAGACCTGATTTGGGTTAGGGTAAAGCTGTTCTATTATAGACCTGATTAGGTTAGGGTTAAAGCTGTTCTATTATAGACCTGATTAGGTTAGGGTAAAGCTGTTCTATTATAGACCTGATTACGGTTAGGTTAAAGCTGTTCTATTATAGACCTGATTAGGTTAGGTTAAAGCTGTTCTATTGTAGACCTGATCAGGTTAGAGTTAGGGTAAAGCTGTTCTATTATAGACCTGATTAGGTTTAGGTTAAAGCTGTTCTATTATAGACCTGATTAGGTTAGGGTTAAAGCTGTTCTAATATAGACCTGATTAGGGTTAGGTTAGGTTAAAGCTGTTCTATTATAGACCTGATTAGGTTAGGGTTAAAGCTGTTCTATTATAGACGTGATCAGGTTAGGGTTAGGGGTAAAGCTGTTCTATTATAGACCTGATTAGGGTTAGGGGTAAAGCTGTTCTATTATAGACCTGATTAGGGTTAGGGGTAAAGCTGTTCTATTATAGACCTGATTAGGGTTAGGGGTAAAGCTGTTCTATTATAGACCTGATTAGGGTTAGGGTTAGGGTTAAAGCTGTTCCATTATAGACCTGATTAGGGTTAGGGTTAGGGGTAAAGCTGTTCTATTATAGACCTGATCAGGGTTAGGGGTAAAGCTGTTCTATTATAGACCTGATTAGGGTTAGGGTTAGGGGTAAAGCTGTTCTATTATAGACCTGATTAGGGTTAGGGTAAAGCTGTTCTATTATAGACCTGATTAGGGTTAGGGTTAAAGCTGTTCCATTATAGACCTGATTAGGGTTAGGGTTAGGGGTAAAGCTGTTCTATTATAGACCTGATCAGGGTTAGGGTTAGGGGTAAAGCTGTTCTATTATAGACCTGATTAGGTTAGGGTTAGGGGTAAAGCTGTTCTATTATAGACCTGATTAGGGTTAGGGTAAAGCTGTTCTATTATAGACCTGATTAGGTTAGGGTTAGGGTTAAAGCTGTTCCATTATAGACCTGATTAGGTTAGGGTTAGGGTAAAGCTGTTCTATTATAGACCTGATCAGGGTTAGGGTTAGGGGTAAAGCTGTTCTATTATAGACCTGATTAGGGTTAGGGTTAGGGGTAAAGCTGTTCTATTATAGACCTGATTAGGGTTAGGGGTAAAGCTGTTCTATTATAGACCTGATTAGGGTTAGGGTTAGGGTTAAAGCTGTTCCATTATAGACATGATTAGGGTTAGGGTTAGGGGTAAAGCTGTTCTATTATAGACCTGATCAGGGTTAGGGTTAGGGGTAAAGCTGTTCTATTATAGACCTGATTAGGGTTAGGGTTAGGGGTAAAGCTGTTCTATTATAGACCTGATTAGGGTTAGGGGTAAAGCTGTTCTATTATAGACCTGATTAGGGTTAGGGTTAGGGGTAAAGCTGTTCCATTATAGACCTGATTAGGGTTAGGGGTAAATCTGTTCTATTATAGACCTGATTAGGGTTAGGGTTAGGGGTAAAGCTGTTCCATTATAGACCTGATTAGGGTTAGGGTTAGGGGTAAAGCTGTTCTATTATAGACCTGATTAGGGTTAGGGTTAGGGTAAAGCTGTTCCATTATAGACCTGATTAGGGTTAGGGATAGGGGTAAAGCTGTTCTATTATAGACCTGATTAGGGTTAGGGTTAGGGTTAAAGCTGTTCCATTATAGACCTGATTAGGGTTAGGGATATGGTAGACCTGATTATCTATTACTCTTAACTATCAGTCGTCACAATATTTGTAAAGTTGCTCCTCCTACATCTGGGCATCCTGCCAGACATCGTGACACAGCAGGCTGCAGCCCACACTAGTGTTTGTGTGTGTGTGTGTGTATGTGCCTCTGTGTATGTGTATGTAAGCTTCTGTGAATCATTGATGCCTTAAACTCTCCTGGCAAATTTGTAGACACCTACCTTTGTATATTACATTAAACACCTACCTTTGTATATTACATTAAACACCTACCTTTGTATATTACATTAAACACCTACCTTTGTATATTACTGTTAGGGTCTAGTATAACAGGATAATGTAGTGGCCAGTGTTTAGTATAACAGGATAATGTAGTTGCCAGTGTTTAGGGTTTAGTATAACAGAATAATGTAGTGGCCAGTGTTTAGGGTTTAGTATAACAGGATAATGTAGTGGCCAGTGTTTAGGGTTTAGTATTACAGAATAATGTAGTGACCAGTGTTTAGGGTTTAGTATTACAGAATAATGTAGTGGCCAGTTACCGTTGTGAGACATGCCCACCATCAGACACTTCTGGAAGCGACAGTATTGACATTTGTTGCGAGTCTTCTTGTGAATGCGGCATTGCAGGTCACAGTGATCATAAACAAGCTTCAATCTAATAGTACGCCGGAAGAAGCCCTGCAGACATAAACACCAGAAAACAAAGAAATAGGAGGAAGTTATAAAGGAAATTAGAAGCAAGCTAAAATGTAAATAACCTTTAACCACTGTTCTAGTGTTTATTTCACCTGATGTATTTATGCTTTCCCTAAAAGTCAACAGAGTCAAATGCCTGAACCTGAGAAGTTGTGAAAGATTTGGCCTGTCAATCAGGGGTGGGCAATTCCATCCGACTCGCTGTAGGTATTAAAACAATTTTGAGGGAAAGTACCAAATAACTTGCCAGTCCTATTGTTATGTATCTGAATTAAAGTTATTTAGATATAATAACAGACCTACAGCCTATACTTTATGTGTATAACTTTTATTCATTGCCCTTTTCTGTCCCACACATCATTTAGAATTAACAAAATACAAAACATATAGCCAGACTAGAGAGATCTCCCAGGTCCCCTTATAGCCAGACTAGAGAGACCTCCCAGGTCCCCTTATAGCCAGACTAGAGATATCTCACAGGTCTCATTATAGCCAGTCTAGAGAGACCTCCCAGGCCCCCTTATAGCCAGACTAGAGAGACCTCCCAGGTCCCATTATAGCCAGACTAGAGAGACCTCCCAGGTCCCCTTATAGCCAGACTAGAGAGATCTCACAGGTCCCATTATAGCCAGACTAGAGAGACCTCCCAGATCCCCTTATAGCCAGACTAGAGAGACCTCCCAGGTCCCCTTATATTCAGACTAGAGAGACCTCCCAGGTCCCCTTATAGCAAGACTATAGAGACCTCCCAGGTCCCCTTATAGCCAGACTAGAGAGACCTCCCAGTTCCCCTTATAGCCAGACTAGAGAGACCTCACAGGTCACCTTATAGACAGACTAGAGACCTCCCTGCTCCCATTATAGACAGACTAGCGAGGAGATCTATCCCATCAACCAATGTCTCTAAATAGACCAGTAATGACTGTAGTATAAACATGTATCAGGACCAACCCTAACAGTTATAGAGGAAGCTCAGGACCAACCCTAACAGTTATAGAGGAAGCTCAGGACCAACCCTAACAGTTATAGAGGAAGCTCAGGACCAACCCTAACAGTTATATAGGAAGCTCAGGACCAACCCTAACAGTTATAGAGGAAGCTCAGGACCAACCCTAACAGTTATAGAGGAAGCTCAGGACCAACCCTAACAGTTATATAGGAAGCTCAGGACCAACCCTAACAGTTATATAGGAAGCTCAGGACCAACCCTAACAGTTATAGAGGAAGCTCAGGACCAACCCTAACAGTTATAGAGGAAGCTCAGGACCAACCCTAACAGTTATATAGGAAGCTCAGGACCAACCCTAACAGTTATAGAGGAAGCTCAGGACCAACCCTACCTACCAACCCTGAACACAACAGCTCTTGAACCTGGTTGGCTGACCCTAACAGCTCTTGGCTCCAATCCTTTCACTTGCAGTAATTCACCTCAAGACAACCAAACAATTACTACTGACACACATCTTCATCCCCCCCCCCCCACACACACACACACACACACACACACACACACCCACATACACAGCTAACCACATTCAATTACTGGAACAGTATATAGAAAAAAAGAACTATGCCTCACACGTCTGCTGCTTATATTTGTATTCAGAGGGTATGTCTGCATGTGTGTGTGTGTGCCTGTATGTGTCTGTGTGTGTCTGTGTGTGCGTGCGTGTCTGTATGTGTGTGTGTGTATGTGTGTTTGGGGGATGAAGACGTGTGCTTGTCGTGGGCTTGTGGTTAAGGTGACAGACACATATGAACTATGATCAATGTTTAACTTTCTGGCAACTTTTGACCTCTGAGTCTCGACATGTCTAGACACTTTAACTTCTACTGACTTGAACCTCTAACTTGTGGTTCTACTGACTGTAACCCTGTCTGGTGGGGTTCTAGTGGCTGTAATCCTTTCTGGTGTGGTTCTAGTGGCTGTAACCCTGTCTGGTGTGATTCTAGTGACTCTAACCCTGTCTGGTGTGGTTCTAGTGACTCTAACCCTGTCTGGTGTGGTTCTAGTGACTCTAACCCTGTCTGGTGTGGTTCTAGTGACTCTAACCCAGTCTGGTGTGGTTCTAATGACTCTAACCCTGTCTGGTGTGGTTCTAGTGACTCTAACCCTGACTGGTGTGGTTCTAGTGACTCTAACCCTGTCTGGTGTGGTTCTAGTGACTCTAACCCTGTCTGGTGTGGTTCTAGTGACTCTAACCCAGTCTGGTGTGGTTCTAATGACTCTAACCCTGTCTGGTGTGGTTCTAGTGACTCTAACCCTGACTGGTGTGGTTCTAGTGACTCTAACCCTGTCTGGCGTGGTTCTAGTGGCTGTAACCCTGTCTGGTGTGGTTTTAGTGACTCTAACCCTGTCTGGTGTGGTTCTAATGACTCTAACCCTGTCTGGTGTGGTTCTAATGACTCTAACCCTGTCTGGTGTGGTTCTAGTGGCTGTAACCATGTGTGCTGTGGTTCTAGTGGCTGTAACCATGTGTAGTTCTAGTGACTGTAACGCTGTCTGGTGTGGTTCTAGTGGCTGTAACCATGTGTGCTGTGGTTCTAGAGGCTGTAACCCTGTCTGGTGTGGTTCTAGTGATTTTAACCCTGTCTGGTGTGGTTCTAGTGACTTTAACTCAGTTCCAGTATGAATCTCCGCAATACCTGTGAGAAATACTTTTACAGGACATAGGGCTGTGACATAAGGCTGTGACATAGGGCTGTGACATAGGGCTGTGACATAGGGCTGTGACATAGGGCTGTGACATAGGGCTGTGAAAATATAATTTTTCATTATGATTATGCCGTTTTGATTATGAATTACGGCTGTGTCAGTGAAACATACTTATAAATATAAAGGGGTTTTCAGTAGTTTTGTTTAGTGGTCACTGGGTTAGGGTTAAGGTTAGGGTTTTCAGTAGGTTTGTTTAGTGGTCACTGTTCTTGATGTTGTCCGTAAATCGCTTTTAGATGCACAGCTTTATTATCAATCTCAGTGTTTATGTTTATGTTCGTTGTCATGTTTGTTTTGTTTATTAAAACCCAGCGAATTAGATTATTTGCTCTGCCTGGTTCATTCTGCCCTACAATTTTATTAGGAAATAACTAACCCTTACCCCAACAGATCTACGGACGATGCCATCACCCTGACCACACATACCGCCCTCTTCCACCTGGAAAAAGCTAACACTTACATGAGGATGCTGTTGTGGACTACAGCTCAGTATTCAACACCATTGTGCCCGCCAAGCTCATTCCCAAGCTCAGGACCCTGGGTCTCAACACCTCCCTGTGCAACTGGATCCTGGACTTTCTGACGGGCAGACCTCAGGTGGTGAGAATGGGCAATCTTTCATCCTCCGCCCTGACCCTGAGCATCGGAGCCCCGCAAGGTTGCGTACTCAGTCCCCTGCTGTACTCCCTGTTTACGTATGACTGCGTGGCCACACACAGCCCCAACGTCATCTTCAAGTTTGCTGACGACACCACCATCCTTGGTCTCATCTCCAACAATGATGAGACAAAATACAGAGAAGAGGTTAAAGACCTGGCTACATGGTGCCAGGACAACAACCTCTCTCTTAACGTCGGGAAAACTAAGGAGATGATCATCAACTTCAGGAAGCGGCAGGGGGGGAACACACCCCCATACACATCAATGGAGCTGAAGTGGAGAGAGTACCTGTCTTCAAGTTCCTCTGTGTGTTCATCAGGGATGACCTCACATGGTCCAGGCAAGCCGACTCAGCAGTGAAAACTGCCCCAAAACGCCTATACTTTCTGAGGAGACTCAAGAAGTTTGGCATGTCAAAAAGACACTGAGCAACTTCTACAGGTGCACCATTGAGAGTTTCCTGTCAGGCTGCATCACTGCTTGGTACGGGAGCTGCACCGCTGCTGACTGCAAGGCCCTACAGAGGGTGGTAAAGACTGCAGAGCGGATCATTGGCTGCCACCTCCCTTCTGTGCAAAGCATCTACCAATCACGATGCCTCAGGAAAGCAAAAAACATTGCAAAGGACTACAGCCACCCAGGACATGGCTTGTTCACTCGGCTCCCATCTGGTCGACGTTACCGTAGCATTGGTACACGCACTTCCAGACTAAAGAACAGTTTCTACCCTCAGACTATTAGGCTCCTCAATCAGTCACACTGATCCAACCTATCCATGTATCCACTACTGGCATCAGATCACTTTTATAGCAGTATTTAAGCATTTAAGGTTTGCATACTTTACATATTCACTTCATTATGTATATTTTGTAGCTATGTATATTGTTGCAATTCTGTTTTTCTTTTTCTTCTTCTAACTACGTAGATGTTCCTTGCCATGTCACAATAATTTCATTGTGCAGTTTGATGCAAGTCATTCTGTACATGTGACAATAAAATACTTTGACTTTGACAAAGTCAATTAGTAATCATGTTTAATAATCGTGATGTCAATTATGACCAAAATAATCATGATTATCAACATACATACATACCTTACACCCCTCACAGGCATGGACACCGTAGTGAAAGCCAGAAGCTTTATCTCCACAGACACGACATTCTATGTTGAGTATGGAGGCTGTGGTGTCGTCTTTATTGTACAGAAGACTACTGTCTGGAAACTGAGGGGGAGACTCCGGTTCCAGCTTTATACAACCTGAGGGACAGACAATCAATACAAACATGTAGCTGTTTTGGTCACAATTTCAACTGTTAGCAAATACAGACCATGCATACCGTGCATACTGTGCATATCGTGCAGACCGTGTATACCATGCATAGTGTGCATATCGTAAATACTGTGCATACCGTGCATACTGTGCATATCGTACATACTGTGCATACCGTGCATACCGTGCATACCATGCATACTGTGCATATCGTACATACTGTGCATACCGTGCATACCATGCATACTGTGCATATCGTACATACTGTGCATACCGTGCATACCGTGCATACCATGCATACTGTGCATACCGTGCATACTGTGCATACTGTGCATACTGTGCATATCGTGCATACCGTGCATACAGTGCATACTGTGCATACAGTGCATACATTGCATACTGTGCATACTGTGCATACTGTGCATACCGTGCATACCGTGCATACTGTGCATATCGTGCATACTGTGCATACCGTGCATACCGTGCATACTGTGCATACTGTGCATACTGTGCATACCGTGCATACTGTGCATACTGTGCATACTGTGAATATCGTGCATACCGTGCATACATTGCCTACTGTGCATACAGTGCATACATAGCATACTGTGCATATCGTGCATACTGTGCATATCGTGCATGCCGTTCATACTGTGCATACTGTGCATATCGTACATACTGTGCATACTGTGCATACCGTGCATACCGTGCATACCATGCATACTGTGCATATCGTACATACTGTGCATACCGTGCATACCATGCATACTGTGCATACCGTGCATACTGTGCATACTGTGCATACTGTGCATATTGTGGATACCGTGCATACAGTGCATACTGTGCATATCGTGCATACTTTGCATACCGTGCAAACTGTGCATACTGTGCATAATGTGCATACTGTGAATATCGTGCATACCGTGCATACATTGCCTACTGTGCATACAGTGCATACATAGCATACTGTGGATATCGTGCATACTGTGCATATCGTGCATGCCGTTCATACTGTGCATACTGTGCATACCGTGCATACCGTGTCCATTCTGGCGCTTGAGGTTGTGGTTATACATATACTCCATGTGTGTGAAGTGTTGGTCCAGCGTGGGGCTGGAACTGGGGCTGAGCTCATAGTACTGGGCCTGGGTAGAACTAGAATTGTGGTGCTGGGGCTGGGTGGAGCTGTGGAGTGGTTGGTGGTGCTGTGGCTGGGTGGAGCTGTGGATTGGTTGGTGGTGCTGTGGCTGGGTGGAGCTGTGGATTGGTTGGTGGTGCTGTGGCTGGGTGGAGCTGTGGCTCTGTTGGTAGTCCTGTGGCTGGGTGGAGCTGTGGATTGGTTGGTGGTGCTGTGGCTGGGTGGAGCTGTGGCTCTGTTGGTAGTCCTGTGGCTGGGTGGAGCTGTGGCTCTGTTGGTGGTGCTGTGGCTGGGTGGAGCTGTGGATTGGTTGGTGGTGCTGTGGCTTGATGTGAACATGCTCGTAGTCCAGGATGGTGTAGTCCACAGGTGTGATTGGTTTCATGTCAAGAGAGTGAGAACTGTCTTCCAACCCCTCCAAATAATCATGAGTCAGACTGAACCCTACGGGCCATGTTAGGATCTGAGTGTCCACCATGTCTATTCAAGATAAGGAGAGAGAAAATAAAAAAGAGAATATAAATGGAAAGACAGTAGGGAGATTCAGGGCTAGATTCAGGATCTATATGTGTGTTATGTATTGTGTGTGTGTGTGTGTGTGTGAAAACAGAGCTCAAGAACCCTGTCTAATCTAGAAAACAGTATGATTGTGACACTGTGGTACCTTCTATGTTTCCTATAGGAGGCCTTGAAGCAAGTGGTTCACACAGCTGTTAATATACTGTAAGATAACTTGTACACCATCTATATAAACCATCAGACTGTATGATAACTAGTACACCATCTATATAAACCATCAGACTGTAAGATAACTTGTACACCATCTATATAAACCATCAGACTGTATGATAACTAGTACACCATCTATATAAACCATCAGACTGTAAGATAACTAGTACACCATCTATATAAACCATCAGACTGTAAGATAACTTGTACACCATCTATATAAACCATCAGACTGTATGATAACTAGTACACCATCTATATAAACCATCAGACTGTATGATAACTAGTACACCATCTATATAAACCATCAGACTGTAAGATAACTACTACACCATCTATATAAACCATCAGACTGTATGGTAACTAGTACACCATCTATATAAAACAGACATAACTAGTACACCATCTATATAAACCATCAGACTATGATAACTAGTACACCATCTATATAAACCATCAGACTGTACTAGTACACCATCTATATAAACCATAACTAAGTACACCATCTATATAAACCATCAGACTGTATGGTAACTAGTACACCATCTATATAAACCATCAGACTGTATGGTAACTAGTACACCATCTATATAAACCATCAGACTGTAAGATAACTAGTACACCATCTATATAAACCATCAGACTGTATTATAACTAGTACACCATCTATATAAACCATCAGACTGTATGGTAACTAGTACACCATCTATATAAACCATCAGACTGTAAGATAACTAGTACACCATATATATAAACCATCAGACTGTATGATAACTAGTACACCATCTATATAAACCATCAGACTGTATGATAACTAGTACACCATCTATATAAACCATCAGACTGTAAGATAATCTATATAAACCATCAGACTGTATGATAACTAGTACACCATCTATATAAACCATCAGACTGACACCATCTATATAAACCATCAGAAGATAACTAGTACACCATCTATATAAACCATCAGACTGATAACTACTACACCATCTATATAAACCATCAGACTGTATGGTAACTAGTACACCATCTATATAAACCATCAGACTGTAAGATAACTACTACACCATCTATATAAACCATCAGACTGTAAGATAACTAGTACACCATCTATATAAACCATCAGACTGTATGATAACTAGTACACCATCTATATAAACCATCAGACTGTAAGATAACTAGTACATCTATATAAACCATCTATATAAACCATCAGACTGTACACCATCTATATAAACCATCAGACTGTATGATAACTAGTAAACCATCTATATAAAGCATCAGACTGTAAGATAACTACTACACCATCTATATAAACCATCAGACTGTATGGTAACTAGTACACCATCTATATAAACCATCAGACTGTAAGATAACTACTACACCATCTATATAAACCATCAGACTGTATGATAACTAGTACACCATCTATATAAACCATCAGACTGTAAGATAACTAGTACACCATCTATATAAACCATCAGACTGTAAGATAACTAGTACACCATCTATATAAACCATCAGACTGTATGGTAACTAGTACACCATCTATATAAACCATCAGACTGTATGGTAACTAGTACACCATCTATATAAACCATCAGACTGTATGATAACTAGTAAACCATCTATATAAACCATCAGACTGTATGATAACTAGTACACCATCTATATAAACCATCAGACTGTATGATAACTAGTACACCATCTATATAAACCATCAGACTGTATGGTAACTAGTACACCATCTATATAAACCATCAGACTGTAAGATAACTAGTACACCATCTATATAAACCATCAGACTGTATGATAACTAGTACACCATCTATATAAACCATCAGACTGTATGGTAACTAGTACACCATCTATATAAACCATCAGACTGTAAGATAACTAGTACACCATCTATATAAACCATCAGACTGTATTATAACTAGTACACCATCTATATAAACCATCAGACTGTAAGATAACTACTACACCATCTATATAAACCATCAGACTGTATGGTAACTAGTACACCATCTATATAAACCATCAGACTGTAAGATAACTAGTACACCATCTATATAAACCATCAGACTGTATGATAACTAGTACACCATCTATATAAACCATCAGACTGTATGATAACTAGTACACCATCTATATAAACCATCAGACTGTATGATAACTAGTACACCATCTATATAAACCATCAGACTGTAAGATAACTACTACACCATCTATATAAACCATCAGACTGTAAGATAACTAGTACACCATCTATATAAACCATCAGACTGTAAGATAACTACTACACCATCTATATAAACCATCAGACTGTAAGATAACTAGTACACCATCTATATAAACCATCAGACTGTATGGTAACTAGTACACCATCTATATAAACCATCAGACTGTATGGTAACTAGTACACCATCTATATAAACCATCAGACTGTAAGATAACTTGTACACCATCTATATAAACCATCAGACTGTATGATAACTAGTACACCATCTATATAAACCATCAGACTGTAAGATAACTAGTACACCATCTATATAAACCATCAGACTGTATGGTAACTAATACACATCTTTATTTTTATCTTATTTTATTTTACCTTTATTTTACCAGGTAGGCCGATTGAGAACACATTTTCATTTACAACATAATTAATACATAATTAATACTCCATCAGCATAATCTACCATCTGATTGTACATAATTAATACACCATCTGCATAATCTACCATCTGATTGTACATAATTAATACACCATCAGCATAATCTACCATCTGATTGTACATAATTAATACACCATCTGCATAATCTACCATCTGATTGTACATAATTAATACACCATCAGCATAATCTACCATCTGATTGTACATAATTAATACACCATCAGCATAATCTACCATCTGATTGTACATAATTAATACACCATCAGCATAATCTACCATCTGATTGTACATAATTAATACACCATCTGCATAATCTACCATCTGATTGTACATAATTAATACACCATCAGCATAATCTACCATCTGATTGTACATAATTAATACACCATCAGCATAATCTACCATCTGATTGTACATAATTAATACACCATCAGCATAATCTACCATCTGATTGTACATAATTAATACACCATCAGCATAATCTACCATCTGATTGTACATAATTAATACACCATCAGCATAATCTACCATCTGATTGTACATAATTAATACACCATCAGCATAATACACCATCTTGCTGTTGTTTTAAATAGAAGCTACTAGCCATGGGTTAAAGTTACCAACCTTGTTTAATTTCCATCCATGATCACTATATATGATAGGACAACATTATTAATCAGCAAATGCAAAACTAAAATGGGGTTGAAATAACTGTCAATGAGTACCAGAATAAAACCATGGACAAAACATCCTCTTCTAAATTACTTATTGTTTCCTTCTAACTGAATGGATGGAATGTGAACAACAGAAGGTAACAGGAAGTTAACGTGTTCCACTTTAGTTTATAGTGGCTGGCACATTGTTTCAAACAGAGTGAATAGGAGCAGAGCTAACCTATCTATAGAATATAAAAATGTAGTGAGGTAGTGGGCATGTGACTATTAAAAGATTAACAGCTTTACATCCAGTGATACACTGGCCATTCTATTTTGGGAGATAAACAGGGTTTCATTGTGGATGGACTTTTGCTCTGATTGGCAAAGCATTGACTTAATGGAATCAGAGGTCATGTGAGAGCAAGGGCTCATGTTTGGTTTGGACATTGGTGGGGACACGTTTGGTTTGGACATTGGTGGGGACATGTTTGGTTTGGACATTGGTGGGGACACGTTTGGTTTGGACATTGGTGGGGACATGTTTGGTTTGGACATTGGTGGGGACACGTTTGGTTTGGACATTGGTGGGGACACAGACTTGGTGTCAATCCAGTTTATCACACCTGCTGTAACCATGGCTACACCATAAGTACAAACAGCTTCAGGACAGTTGACTCAGTTCAAAGTAACTCCCTGTTTTTCATGTTTATGTGACAGACGACTGGCTGGAACAAAAGGAATCTGAACAACCACAAATCACATGTCTGAGACTAAAATAATACTAAAATAATACTTATCGATTTGAATGGATTTTAAGGATTTTTTACAGGATACCTCATATACCTGAGATGTTTTGTTGTTGCTTAATATCAAAAATATTTTCTTAGAATTTAAGATTAACAGAGTAGACTGACAGGCAGACAATCTACTCACAGTGATCTGTTTGTCTGAGTCGGAAACACTATGAGTGGCAGCCTAGTCATGATGCGTCACCCAGACAGGGGTAGACTGGGGTCAGACAGAGGTAGACTGGGGTCAGACAGGGGTAGCCTGGGGTCAGACAGGGGTATACTGGGGTCAGACAGAGGTAGACTGGGGTCAGACTGGGGTAGACTGGGGTCAGACAGAGGTAAACTGGGGTCAGACAGGGGTATACTGGGGTCAGACAGGGGTATACTGGGGTCAGACAGGGGTAGCCTGGGGTCAGACAGAGGTAGACTGGGGTCAGACAGGGGTATACTGGGGTCAGACAGGGGTAGACTGGGGTCAGACAGGGGTAGCCTGGGGTCAGACAGGGGTCAGACAGGGGTAGACTGGGGTCAGACAGGGGCCAACTGGGGTCAGACAGGGGTAGCCTGGGGTCAGACAGGGGTAGACTGGGGTCAGACAGGGGCCAACTGGGGTCAGACAGGGGTAGACTGGGGTCAGACAGTGGTAGACTGAGGTCAGACAGGGGTAGACTGGGGTCAGACAGTGGTAGACTGAGGTCAGACAGTGGTAGACTAGACTGGTAGAAGTGTGGGCAGACACACACCAAAGCATCAAACAGAAGGAGCTGCTGTTCACAACCGTAGCAGATAAGGCCTCATTATGACTCAAATAAGAATCACTTTGGATCATCATTACTGGAATGGAGAACACTGATTTAGAAGTGCTGAGCTTGTAAATGTCAAGAATGACACTATAAAGGATTGTGCATATAGTCACTTTGTTTGTGCTTATATGCTTGAGCAATTAGCAGCTTGTTAGATTAACTGTTGGCATGTTACCACTGAACTTCTAACCAGCGAACACACTAAGCAGTAAGGATGAACATGTTTAGATGACCAATATATGTTTTAGAGTCGCTCTGCTTGGCAGAACAAAGAACAGACAGACACATCAGGGTCATGTGGTGTTGGTGGTGTAGTCTGGTATTGGTATTGGTAGTGTGTGTGTGTGTGTGTGTGTTACAGCAGCCTTATGACTTCCTGTTGCTTCATTCAGACGCTACATCTCAAGTTCCACTTCTCTCAGCTCAAATGTAAGACTCTGGGCCCACTTGTCATATTTTAATGCAGAAGGCTTGGAATTAGTTTCACTTTCTGTACAAACATAGTTGGGATTATCTGGAGGAATATTAAGTAATTCTACATAAATACATTATAGGTGTTTTGAATCACATTGAGAAAACCATTGAAATCCCTACTTTTCTAAGCCAGAGCAATATTTTCACTAATTGTGACACAGTTCTGCTTTTCCTTAAACATGTGAAGGTCAGCAGTCTGTATCTGTCCCGTGTCTTCTGTTGTAATCTATCATACACTCACATAATCACTAAATTACATCTAGGGTACAAATAAACAAATAAATAAAACAAATCACAAAATGATTAAAATATGAAACTATTTAACACAATGTATCTTAGGTTGTCATTCAGCCGGTCCAAGTCTCATCTCCAATACTGTAATACTGTGTAAAACTGTAATACTCTGTAGTACTGTAATACTGTGTAATACTGTAATACTCTGTAGTACTGTAATACTCCATAGTACTGTAATACTGTTATACTGTAATACTCTGTAGTACTGTAATACTCTGTAGTACTGTAATACTGTAATACTGTGTAATAATGTAATACTCTGTAGTACTGTAATACTCTATAGTACTGTAATACTGTAACACTCTGTAGTAGTGTAATACCCCAATACTGTGTAATACTGTTATACTGTGTAATACTATAATACTCTGTAGTACTGTAATACCCCAATACTGTGTAATACTGTTATACTGTGTAATACTGTAATACTCTTTAGTAATGTAATACCCCAATTCTGTGCAATACTGTAATGCTGTAATGCTGTGTAATAATGCGTAATACTGTGTTCAGAGTCACATTGGAACTCTCCTTGTAGGACTGGTGACTGTTGTTGAATTGCACTGGGCCTGTCCTGGCTAAAGGTTGACTTCAAACTTATAACAGGACGTGTCAGGACACACCTGTGCCTGTATAGGACACACCTGTACCTGTATAGGACACACCTGTACCTGTATAGGACACACATGTACCTGTAAAGGACACACCTGTATAGGACACACCTGTACCTGTATAGGACACACCTGTACCTGTTTAGGACACACCTGTACCTGTATAGGACACACCTGTACCTGTATAGGACACACCAGTACCTGTATAGGACACACCTGTACCTGTTTAGGACACACCTCTACCTTATCCTGCAGCTTCCCAGCATGCCCTCAGCCCCTTATCCTGCAGCTTCCCAGCATGCTAGATAACCATTGTCCAGCTCCCTGGGAATAAATGTTTGCACAATATCTAAGGATGTGAACTTTCACCCAATTTCTTGTAATGGTTAATTGCTCCCATGGGCTTTATGCAGAGCAGAAAGAATTTATAGCCTACACACACAGTTAAGGTCTACATGGTAAGGGGTCTGCTATACAGGGGGAGGGGTCTGCTATACAGGGGGAGGGGTCTGCTATACAGGGGGAGGGGTCTGCTATACAGGGGGAGGGGTCTGCTATACAGGGGGAGGGGTCTGCTATACAGGGGAGGGGTCTGCTATACATGGGGAGGGGTCTGCTATACAGGGGAGGGGTCTGCTATACAGGGGGAGGGGTCTGCTATACATGGGGAGGGTTCTGCTATTTAGGGGGAGGGGTCTGCTATACAGGGGGAGGGGTTTGCTCTACATGGGGAGGGGTTTGCTTTGCAGAGGGAGGGGTCTGCTATACGGGGGGCTACCTAATAATGTTTATCAATGCCCTACAACCTACTGTAAACTCATTAAGCCTGCTGTTGTCCCAGTAAGAGCACACCTAGTTGCTTCAGTCAAAAGTCCAACATGTTATTGATGAAGAGCCAGCCTAATGACCTCTGCCTAATGACCCGTGCCTAATTACCCGTGCCTAATTACCTCTGCCCTATGACCCCTGCCCAATGACCCCTGCACAATTACCCCTGCCTAATGACCCCTGGTCTCCTGCCCAATGACCCCTGCCCAATGACCCCTGCCTAATTCCCCCTGCCTAATTACCCTTGCCCAATGACCCCTGCCCAATGACCCCTCCCCAATGACCCCTGCCTAATGACCCCTGCCTAATGACCCCTGGTCCCACACAGCTTCTGGGATTAGCCAGTCCTCTTCTGGCTGACTCTATGTTTCTTCGTAGAATACAACCTTTCTAAGTATTTGGTCAAATACGAACTGTTATAACTAGGCATTTAATGATTCAGACATTAACCACCCAGGCCATCACGTGTTCACCCTACGGCCATACACACTCCATTATGTATATAGTGTAACTAGCATTTTCTGAATATACATTACTACTGGCACTAGATAACTTTCATTACAGTATTTAAGTATTTATGGTCTGCACACTGTACATATTCTGACTCATTTTTCTAACTTTGTAGTTATGTATAGTCTGTATATTGTTGTAAATTGTTTTTTATCCTTTATTTTTATTATTCTTCTAACTACGTAGTTCTTGCTTTCCATGTCATAAGAATTTCATTGTACAGTCTGATGCAAGTCACTCTGTATATATGACAATAAAACTTTGAATCTTGAATCTTGATTCACTCAACTCACAATGCGATACGATTCACTCAACTCACGATGCGATATGATTCACTCAACTCACGATGCGATACGATTCAATCAACTCACAATACCATTCACTCAACTCAAGATGCGATACGATTCACAAAATTAAATTTAGGACGAAGTATTACTGTCCTTTTCTTATTTCTCACTCAGACAAATGCTGCACATTTCTTTGTGAAATTGATATAGTTTAAATGTCAAATAATAAAACAAAAACAAATATCCCAAAAATGTATTTATAATACTCCAAAATATATATATCGTCATATTATCAAACTAAGGCTAGGCCTGTGATTCTTCCTAGCTGGGAATTTTTTTCCATGTTTTTTTTACAAATATCATAATATCCAAACTGTGATCTCTGCACATTCACTATGTCCCTAGGGACAATAGTGTTTAGTTTGGAGAGGTGTGTTAGACTGGAGAGCAGTCTCTTTCCACTACTCGAGTGGACAGCTATTAGGGAAAATAATATTTCAGCTCTGAACACTAATTTCACTGGTTTTCTACGGCTTTATATCTATTGCCATGAACACACAGATGCATCTTGAGATCCGCGTGGCTCTTACACACGTTGCCCAGAGTACTGCTGCAAATCTGCCAGTCAGTGTGGTTTGGCCAATTATTAGCCTTTTCGCAGTTATATAGCCCTAACCCTGCTAACTTATGCTATCGCTAACCAATTTAAAGAAGAATCAAAATCAGAATCAGAAAAGTGTTTAATCGCCATTGAATGTGTGAACATACAAGGAATTTACTATGGCAGGAAGGTGCTTACATACAACATATGAATAAACAATATAAATTATACTAAAGGGCTGAGGGGGTAGAGGGATAGTAATGTACAAAAATGTAAAAATAAGATACCGAAAAACAACAGAGCAATAGAGCAAATATTGTAGTGCAAATCAGGCAATGTGCAAAGGGAATGGGTCAGAGTTCAAGGCTTATGTGCAATGGGTCATAGTTCAAGGCTTGTGTGCACCCCTGGCCTTGTTGAGGAGGCCAGTAGCACATGGGAAGAAACTGTTCTTGAGGCGTGAGGTTTTGGTCCTGATGGACCGAAGCCTTCTGCTGGAGGGGAGTGGATTGAACAGAGAGTGTCCGGGGTGAGAGGAGTCTGCCACAATCTTCCTAGCTCGCCTCAGAGCCCTCGAGGTGTGCAGGTCCTTGAAGCTAGGCAGATTGCAGCCTATCACCTTCTCAGCTGAGCAGATGAAACGCTGCAGTCTGCTCCTGTCCTTAGCTGTAGCAGCAGAGTACCAGATGGTGATGGATGAGGTGAGGATGGACTCAATGATGGCTGAGTAGAAGTGGACCATCAAAGTCTTGGGCAGGTTGAATTTCTTCAGCTGCCGAAGGAAGTACCTCCTCTGTTGAGCTTTTCTGGTCAGTGAGCAGATGTTTAAATCCCACTTGAGGTCCTGAGAGAGGATAGTACCCAGGAAGCGGAAGGACTCTACCGTATTGATAGGGGAGCCACACAGGGTGATGGGTGAGAGTGGGGCTGAGTTTCTCCTGAAGAGTAACCATACCCTTGTGCGAATGGAAAGGAAGGGTCATGAAATTTTAATATTTCTCGTTGATTTTAGAATCAGTTGCTTATTATTTTAACTGTGTTTCCAATCCTGGATGCATCCTTAATTTTTTATTTTTTTAAGGCGGTAGGCAGATTGAGAACAAATTCCTGGTCAAATGACCTGGCCAAGATAAAGCAGAAGTGCAAGACAACATACAGTTACACAATAAATACACAGAATACCAGAGTTCAAATAGCAATGGGATTGGCGGCCAAATGTGGTGCAGTAGTCAAGAATTAGATTATGTTAAAATAGTCAAGGATTAGATTATGCTAATGTAGTCATGGATTAGATTAGTTTAAAATAGTCAAAGATTAGATTATTTTAAACGTAGTCATGGATTAGATTAGTTTAAAATAGTCAAAGATTAGATTATTTTAAACGTAGTCTTGGATTAGATTATGTTAACGTATTCATGGTCATTTTGAGCAAGAGTAGCAAGAGTGAGCAATTAAGCAAAATACCAAGAGATTTGTTTACATACTTCAACACAGACTCATCTAGGGCAAGAATGTTTTGAGAGCAAGCAGATTGTGGAAGGCTTGATTAGGAAGAAGGCTTTTAGTATGAAGTGGATTGAGGTTGGAGAAGGCATGTTGAAAGCTAAAAGGTGGACAGCATATTGTTTAGGGAGGCCAGTTGTGTACATGATGCTGTTGTCAGCAGAGATAAATTATGGAGTTACTGGCAGCAACGATAATATCCTTAATATAGACAGAGAATAGGTCTGGCCCAAGAATCATACCTTGAGCGACACCCATTTAAACCGCCAGAGTGCACATCAGGCCCAAAGATTTGAGGGACACCCATTTAAACTGGCAAAGTGCAGATCAGGGTTTGAGGGTTAGAGTTTGGGTTAGGCCCAACACATTGTACACACTGTACACAGCCACAGTAATAATTTTTTAAAGGGCTTTCCAAGACTAGTCAGTCCTTGGAAAGCCCTAGATTGTGTCTATTAATAAGGATGTTACGAATGACAAGAGTCAAATATTTTAGCCAAATCAACAAAAATGGCACCACAGCAGAAACTGATGACAAGACATTGAATGTACATTGCTGTGCATAGGTCTCTAATTAATGATTAAACTAATACATGGTGTTTTCTGTCTGAAGTTAATAAACTTAGGGCCTTTACAGATGCTGAGATGCACCCATGCCCAGCTATAACACTAAACTGCTGAGAGGATGTTATACGGTAGTGGATTAGGTGTAAAATCAAGCTGATAAACAACAAATACAATTACCAGTCCCTCCAGAAAAACGCGATTATGCGATCGCTGAATTCAATGCATAATCAGCCATAGTGCGCATATTTATGTGGGGGTCACATTTTTTCAAATACTCCTCAATCTCAATGCATAAAATGCTGATTTCCGCGCAAAATATGCGGGGCTTGCATGATTTCATAATCCCGCATTTTCGACGCAAAAAGTCACATATATCTTAGCAGAAAGTTGGAAAATGTTGCGTTTACTTCACACAAAAGCAGCCATCCCCCTGTTGCCATGGGAACGTTATGAAGTGACGTAATTATGCGACGTGAACATAATCGAAAAGCTGCAAACCCAGCGAATAAGCCATGATGAAGCCCGCAAATAAATGTAAAAGTGTGTGTTACATGACAGTGGGGGCAAATTATTTTGCACTTCGTGCAACTGCGTGTTTATTGATGTCTGAAATAAAACAAGATGAGAACTTAAATATTCCCAGCACTTTCTGTGATGTAGTATAATTGCTTATCATAGGAAGTAATAATAAATGACTCTTTACATTAAGGTAGTAGCCTAATGAGAGCAGAGTGTTGGGGAATCACGTATTAAGGTAGTAGCCTAGTGAGAACAGAGTGTTGGGGAATCACGTATTAAGGTAGTAGCCTAGTGAGAACAGAGTGTTGGGGAATCACATATTAAGGTAGTAGCCTAGTGAGAACAGAGTGTTGGGTAATCACTTTTTAAGGTAGTAGCCTAGTGAGAACAGAGTGTTGGGGAATCACTTTTTAAGGTAGTAGCCTAGTGAGAACAGGGTGTTGGGGAAGCACTTTTTTCCCTCTTTTTCATCAAACTGCAGTTTTTGCAAGTTCCCGCAGATTTTGCAAGTTTACGAAATTTTTACAAGTTTACGCAATTTTATCGCAGAAATTGCATAAATATCCAGCATATTCCAACACATTTTTTAAGAAAACGTGCCGCATAGACAAGGATTTTTGCCTGCAACAATCACAAAAAACAGACTTTTTTGCTATTTTTTTTACAAAGGGGGCCAGAAGGCAAGATATTTATCAGCAGTAACAATAATACAATACAGTAAAAAACTAAATATAGGTGAGAAATGTTCTGTAGACCAATAAAACAAAATACAATCTATTTTATAATACAGATAAATGTTGCATTTACATTGATACTCAATGTAGCATTCAATCAAAATAAAACCCTAATCAGAATCAAATATTTAAGGGACTTGATAATGCTATGTTTTTTTTGCTGGTACTGGTGGCCTTCAATGTGTGTCATAATGAAATCAGCATATTATCTTGTGTTGTAGAGTCCAATGTTCAACCCAGTGTCCAAACACTGTCCCAATTGAAGGTTTTGGGTTTCCGTGCAGGGCATTGACCCGAATTACAAATCAGAAAGCGCTCAGAAATGGTTAAGTTCTGGATTGTTAATTTTTGTAAATGGTTCAACGCATTTCAATTCCCCTCAAATTCAAAGTACTGGAATATAAAGACAAAAATTAAGTCACTGTACAAAAAGTTGGTGATTGTATTTCAATCAATCAATCAACCAAATGCATTTTATAAAGCACTTTTTACAACAAAGTTGTCAAAAGGTGCTTTTACAAACACCCAGTCTGAACCCAACAAAGCAAGCATCAACATGTTGATACCAGTTGGTACACGGTGGCAAGGAAAAGCTCCCTGATGGGTTGAATTTAAGAAGAAACCTAGAGAGGAACCATGCTGCTTTTAAGTGTTGTCAATGTTTCTAAAAGCCTAGATGAACTCTGATCTAATGGCTGTGAAAAACCATCAGTAGTTTTTGATGCTGACAGATCAACTAGGTTTATGAAGCAGGGCAAACTATGCTTTCTTGGTACTTTACACTAAAGCCGGTTAAATTTCGATATTTTTTAGAAGTGATTTTATATTACAAAGTGCCACATGTGATATTATTACCTCTGCAGCAAGGTCTACGATCAGGTGTAGTGTGGCCCAGGTTTATTAAGGTGAACGCTTAGATTTCACATTCCTCCCTGTTGGGGTTAACCCTAACTCTAACCCATTTCACATTCCTCCTGTTGTGGTAAACTCTAACCCTAACCCATTCACATTCCTCTATGTTGGGGTTAACCCTAACCCATTTCACATTCCTCCATGTTGGGGTTAACCCTAATCCTAACCCATTTCACATTCCTCCATGTTGGGGTTAACCCTAACCCTAACCCATTTCACATTCCTCTTTGTTGGGGTTAACCCTAATCCTAACCCATTTCACATTCCTCCATGTTGGGGTTAACCCTAACCCATTTCACATTCCTCCATGTTGGGGTTAACCCTAACCCATTTCACATTCCTCCATGTTGGGGTTAACCCTAACCCATTTCACATTCCTCCCTGTTGGGGTTAACCCTAACCCATTTCACATTCCTCCATGTTGGGGTTAACCCTAACCCATTTCAAATTCCTCCATGTTGTTTGTTAACCCTAACCCATTTCACATTCCTCCATGTTGGGGTTAACCCTAACCCATTTCACATTCCTCCATGTTGGGGTTAACCCTAACCCTAACTCGTCCACGCCAATAAGAGGCAACTCTGTGAGTGATACTAAACTAGTTGCGATTGAATGGTGTACCTTGGTTGATGCTTGGTAAAGTGGGTGGATTTATTTCCATCTTTTTGGGCCCTGTCCAGGATTTACACCGATCATGGCCACAGTTTGGACCTCCCTGGTTCTGTTGCAGTCCAAGTAGCTGACAGTTCTTGCATCTACCCCGCCTAAAGCCTCGCCACCCACAATTGTCCCTGTCAGACTGATCATGCCTCTGATCTAGGTTTTCCATATTCTGGACATAACACACATGCATTTAATAATCATAATTCCTCCTTGAGTTTCTTCCTTCTTTCCTAGCCATTCCTAACCAGGGTATCCGACTTGGTGTTTGTAAAAGCACTTAGCGACAATTGTCTTTGAAAAAAAGGCTTGTTAGAGTTACAGCTGAAGGGTATATGTACATTACTGTGGGGGTGTATAGCAAGCAAGTTTATTTATACAGCAAATTCATACATAGAAGAAATAAAAAAATAAAATACATGCATTTTATAACAATCTGTAATGCTGAAGTGACGGCATATGCAACCTAGGGCTCCCCTGTGGGAAAACGCTGGGCAGAGCCATCTACAAAAAAACCTGTTTACCATCAGGGTCGCTACATTACCCCCACCAAACGGGAGAGCGTGTCCTCACGCTTCACTTGTCCAAAGTCCCTCACGGAGACACGCCTCTTCGATGGCCCTCGCTGCCAATCCCACACCAATGTAGCGTCCAGTGGGGGGAATCGAACCAGTGCCCTACTTATATATTCAAAAGGTCTTTAGAACCTTTCCAGGTCTTTAGAACCTGGCCATTAAGTCTTTCTCTAGAACATCTCGGTCTTTTTGAGCTAACAGGTATTCCGAACCTGGCCTGTAAGTCTTTAGAACCTCCAGGTCTTTAAAACACGGCTCCGCTGGCCAAAGGTCCTTTTCAGATCTTTTATGTATACATTACAGGTTTTCATTTATGCCAAGCATCAGAATATAAACAAATAAAAGCATAAAAAGATAATTAAAATGGATTTAATAGTGTGATAAAGTTTAAGCGCTCAATCATATGCTTGCGAAAAGAGAAATGTTTTTAGCCTGGCTTTAAAAATGTATATATTTTGGGCATGTATACAAGGTATTGTACATGTAAAGTTATGTACATTACAGTGGGGGTGTATTCAAGGTATTGTACATGTAAAGTTATGTACATTACTGTGGAGGTGTATTCATGGTATTGTACATGTAAAGTTATGTAAATTACATTGGGGTGTATTCATGGTATTGTACATGTAAAGTTAGATACATTACTGTGGGGGTGTATTATTTTATTATTGTTATTTATTTGAGGGTTAGTATTGGCAGAAATCTGTATGTGTGATGCATTCTGTATGACTGTCCTCATATAGTCTAACTAAACTATTACATTCTAACTATGTTTGCCACTAGAAACAAACACCAACTTTTGTGTCAGCCTCAAAAACATTAGTTTGATACTTTGACTGGTTACATATGATATACAAAATGTGTTTTGTACAGCAACCTTCAATTATAGGGTATGGAATGAAATATATAGTGAATTCAGCAAAAGGACTTAGTCATCAGGCTACATTTTTTGTAGTAATTTAGCGGATTTTCATATCCAGAGTAACTTTCAGTTCTTAGTGTATTGATTTTCATATGATAAATGCCCTTGTTATATACATGAGACTATCCAGATTGAAGAGTAAAGTTAGTGGTCTACTGAGTTGTGTTTTTGTGAATATGAGAAATGTTGTGATAACTAAATCCTGAATTATCCTATCAATATAATGTTAGAAATGTAACCTAACAAAATAAGCATATGAACACTAAACTTGAGTTATCCTATCAATTTCAACACACTTTCTCACTTCTCCAAAGACACGAGTCACAATTGTTTTCAGAAAATACCTTTACAAATGCTTTATCATAAGTTTGTCACATCCTTGCAAGAAAATAGTTTATTTTGAGTGATGACATTAAGTTGACCCTTGTGATGACTAATACAAAAACGATGACCTTTTAGTGTATAAAATAAATCCAGATTTAATCACTGAATTTGTACTGACTGAATTTGCAGTGACAATGACTCTATGTTTCTCTATGTTTCCTCACCATTCATTATAGTCGTTATTTTGGTTTTCTTACTTTACTTACAGACCTACGCAACCAAGTCCACAAACAGACCAGGGATACAGAACAGAACATTTTTGAAATCACAAATGATAATCAAAAAGATGGTGATGTATGAATTGAGTATCTTTATAGGCCAGAGTTATGAATGGTTGAGAGCTGCTTTTACAGCCATCAAGCAGCAATATGTAAAACATATTCATTTGATCAAAACTATTTTGCAAGTACAAAGTGATTAACAATAATGTGTTCAGTCAACATTTCTGGTACTTATGTCAAATTGAATAAAATAAGTAATTCAAAGTCATCCAATTTGCCTGCAACAAATCTGTTTAAGGAAGACTACTAAACAACAAAAACACATCCACATATTGGCCTAAATGAACAAGATAAGTAACTCTTTATATGCATCATTATATTGGTCTGTTGGTTGAGGTCATGGTGTTGATCAGAATCAAATTAAATGTTATAGGAGCAAAAGGCAGCTTAAACGTTAAAGGAAAACTCATCTCAGTGTGAATAACCTAATCATGGAATATATTGCTTGATGTTTTGCCAGAAAATCACACTCATGTAAAACCTTAGACAAATCTAATGGTGTTGTTAGTGATGTGTTATGTTCTTGACTTCTAGTCTCAGTCCTCTCTTAAAGTTGTAATGAAATTAGTGGAAAAGATTGATTTTTTTTTCCAAACAATTATTTTGAATAAAAATGTCCTGAGCCTGATGCACATAGATTGGTCTAAATAGTTATTTCATTAGAATATTATTCAACAACTTTGACAATTGCAACCAAATGTGCTTCTGCCCAGAATTCATTATAGGGGGTAAAAACATAAGCAACTAAGAAAACAAATTTCTATATTTCGATTGCATTTGCTAAATGAAAATGTAAAAAAAAAAAAAATGTAAATAACGTAGAGCATATTGAGCTTTCAAATGGAAAAAGCTAAATCTGGCAACCTGACAGGCAATGGGGTGTGGACTATTACTATGCACAGCAAGTGGTCGTTCTGGCTATATTAAAACAGAGGCAGTGAATTTAAGACCCTGATACATTTGTAATATGCATATCTACAATTACAATAATTATCCTAAATAAAAACTACCAACTACCTCATTGTAGAACACAGATAATATTTCTAAAATGTTATTCTTATGGAAATACAACTATATCCATTTATCTTCTTTAGATTTTAATAATACTGTTTAGCCAACCAGGACTACGATTGATCAGTTCACTCCAATACCATTGCTTAATAATACAAAATATAATTTAAAAAGTTGATAAAAATGTTTTTGTAAGAAAATTTAATAAACCAAATATTTTAAAATGGTAAATCTGCCAAAGCTGCCACGGCAGTAATTATTATGGTGTACTTAAATAACTAACCCTAACCACTGTCATTATCTTGTTATAATTGCAACTTATATGCAAATCAAACACACTTTCATTCATTTCCAGAATAATGTTTCAATTGGAAGGGTTAGTGTGTATTGATCTGTACGCTGGTTTTAAATACATCAGTGCTCAGCGCAAATAGAAATATAATAAATAATATATAAAGGTACTGACCTGAATAACATGTGAAATAAGGTGGAATTCCGTTTCCTTCTATTGGCCGCGCAGCAGAAGTGTGTGTCTTCTCTTCTCTCTCTCTTTTCTGTTCTCTCTCGCTTTAACAGAAGTGCATGTCTTCTGTTCTCTCTCTTTGTTCTCTCTCTTTAATAGAAGTGCGTTTCTTCTGTTCTCTCTTTGGCAGAAGTGCATGTCTTCTGTTCTCTCTCTTTTTTCTGTTCTCTCTCTTTGGCAGGGTTAGGGTTGGGGTAATAATATTGTCACTTCAAACTCCAGATTGAGCAGGAACATATAACTGAATTGAAACAATAGAAAACTGCATGGATGGACACGATTCAAAAGAGCAGTTGGGTAACACTGTCTGCATTGCTTGTCCTTTTGAAAGTCACTCATTGCTTCAAGCCACACCTCACCACACCCACCAAACAGGAGTAAACTGTGAGTTTTTATGAGTTGTATGTTTCAGCATTTGGAAAATACTAATAATACTAAATGCAGACTAATGACTCATCAAAAATATTGACTCTCCACTTGATCCTGTATCATCTGTATATTGACTGTCCACTTGATCCTGTATTATCTGTATATTGACTCTCCACTTGATCCTGTATTATCTGTATATTGACTCTCCACTTGATCCTGTATTATCTGTATATTGACTCTCTACTTGATCCTGTATTATCTGTATATTGACTCTCCACTTGATCCTGTATTATCTGTATATTGACTCTCCATTTGATCCTGTATAATCTGTATATTGACTCTCCACTTGATCCTGTATCGACATATCGGCAGTGGCTCAGTGGGTTGAGTCGGTTGTCTATCAATCGCGGTAGTTCGATCCCCGGTTCCTCCTGGGAAATTGTCGAGTTGTCCATGCAGTCGCCTTGCATGGTAGACGCGGTCGTCAGTGTATGAACTTTGGATAAAAGCTCTATATAAAAGCGCAGCATTTACCATTTACATGTAGAATCCCACTGCTAGTTGCTCTCTTGTATTCTGTGTATTTATTATGTAACTGTATGTTGTCCTGCACAGACACAAACAAAGACAGACATACATACATACATACATACACCCATACAGGCATACATACAGACATACATACATAAACACACACACACACACAAATTAACAAAATAGAACGAAACTTTGAGAGGTGGGACTCTATAGTCTGTTTCATGCTTCTGCGTCGAATCGACGGCGTACCCTCGCAGACCCCTCTGCGTCGACGCAAACCCCTCTCCGACCCCTACGCCGTAGCTCGACGTGCACCTCCAAAAAATTGTAACTACGCGTCGAGGCGACGCAGACCACAAGGGCTGTGATTGGTCAGATTATACATCTGGCGGTGAAATGCAAAGCAACCCGACGCAGAACCATCAAACGGCCACGACCCCGTAGGAGCGACGGCATAGGTACGCCGTGGAGTTCACGCAGAAGCATAATGAGGGCTTATGGGATTATGGATGTCTGCTTAGGAAGCTTTTTGATGTTATATTTTCTATCCATTAGTGACACCTACTGGCCAGAAATAACAGTCACGGATAAGAGTCCCTGTTCCTGGAGTAAACTCTATATGCAGATATTGTGCATACTGATTAACCCAAGTACTGGACTAAAGAATTGAGCTCAATGAAGATGTCTGCCACCACCGGCCTTACCCTAGCCATTATTTAACCTAGCCATTATTTAAGTATTTTTCTCTCCATTGCAGATCTAGTTAGTCAAAGTAAATACATGTACCACTCATAGTATATGGAGGTACAAGTCATAGTAAATAAATGTACCACTCATTGTAAATGAAGGCACCAGTCATAGTAAATAAATGTACCACTCATTGTAAATAGAGGTAGCAGTCATAGTAAATAAATGTACCACTCATTGTAAATGAAGGTACCATAGTAAATAAATGTACCACTCATTGTAAATGAAGGCACCAGTCATAATAAATAAATGTACCACTCAATGTAAATGGAGGTACCAGTCATAGTAAATAAATGTACCACTCATTGTAAATGGAGGTACCAGTCATAGTAAATAAATGTACCACTCATTGTAAATAGAGGTAGCAGTCATAGTAAATAAATGTACCAGTCATTGTAAATGTAGATACCATTCACAGTAAATAGAGGACCCAGTCACAGTAAATGGAGATGCCATTCACAGCAAATGGAGGTCACAGTAAATGGAGGTGCCTTTCAAATGTAAATATAGATCCATGATGCCACACTACAGATATATTAGTGTAAAGATTCACCACATTTTTATTTATTGAACATTTATGTACAGGTAACGTAGCAGGTTACATAGGACCACATTTTTGTTTATTGCACATTTATGTACAGGTAACGTAGCAGGTTACATAGGACCACATCTTTATTTATTTTTAATTAATTTTAATTTAACCTTTATTTAACCAGGTAGGCCAATTGAAATCAATTTCTCATGTTCACCGGCAACCTGGGGGCAGCTGGGATTTGAACCCAGGACGTTATTGAACATGTATGACCAGGTTACATATGACCACATCTTTATTTATCGAACATATATGTCCAGGTTACATATGACCACATCTTTATTTATTGAACATGTATGTCCAGGTTACATATGACCACATCTTTATTTATTGAACATGTATGTCCAGGTTACATATGACCACATCTTTATTTATTGAACATGTATGTCCAGGTTACATATGACCACATCTTTATTTATCGAACATATATGTCCAGGTAACATAGCAAGTTACATAGGACCACATCTTTATTTATTGAACATGTATGTCCAAGTTACATATGACCACATCTTTATTTATCGAACATATATGTCCAGGTAACATAGCAAGTTACATAGGACCACATATTTATTTATTGAACATATATGTCCAGGTAACATAGCAAGTTACATAGGACCACATCTTTATTTATTGAACATATATGTCCAGGTAACATAGCAAGTTACATAGGACCACATCTTTATTTATTGAACATGTATGTCCAGGTTACATATGACCACATCTTTATTTATTGAACATTTATGTACAGGTAACATAGCAGGTTACTTAGATCACTGGGTCTTACTGTTCATGCAAGGAAATACTGCATACAGACAAATAAAACCCTATAGGAACAAATTAAAACATTATGAATGATTTCTTATTCAGATATAAACTCTTGAGTCACTGTTTGAATACATAATGACATGTCATACATGTTTTATGGATTAAAAGGGTATATTACAACACAACAAATGTATTTAACATGACATTTGTTTGAATAGACATAACGCTACATTACTTTATATGGATACTACACTATTACTTTTACACATCTTAAGGTGGATATTATTCATTAAAACAACATTTTGTGTCTTTAAAGCTGGACGAAAAGACATTCTTTAGATGCAGAAAGAAAAAGAGCATATTGGATTAATATGTTCCTTGGAAGCACCTAGCTCAACTTCACTGCTGTTTTGGTCCCAATGCTAACACATTGTAACAGCTCTAATGCTGTTTTGGTCCCAATGCTAACACATTGTAACAGCTCTAATGCTGTTTTGTTCCCAATGCTAACACATTGTAACAGCTCTAATGCTGTTTGGGTCCCAATGCTAACACATTGTAACAGCTCTAATGCTGTTTTGGTCCCAATGCTAACACATTGTAACAGCTCTCTAATGCTGTTTTGGTCCCAATGCTAACACATTGTAACAGCTCTAATGCTGTTTTGGTCCCAATGCTAACACATTGTAACAGCTCTAATGCTGTTTTGGTCCCAATGCTAACACATTGTAACAGCTCTAATGCTGTTTTGGTCCCAATGCTAACACATTGTAACAGCTCTAATGTTGTTTTGGTCCCAATGCTAACACATTGTAACAGCTCTAATGCTGTTTTGGTCCCAATGCTAACACATTGTAACAGCTCTAATGCTGTTTTGGTCCCAATGCTAACACATTGTAACAGCTCTAATGCTGTTTTGGTCCCAATGCTAACACATTGTAACAGCTCTAATGCTGTTTTGGTCCCAATGCTAACACATTGTAACAGCTCTAATGCTGTTTTGGTCCCAATGCTAACACATTGTAACAGCTCTAATGTTGTTTTGGTCCCAATGCTAACACATTGTAACAGCTCTAATGCTGTTTTGGTCCCAATGCTAACACATTGTTACCTCTCTAATCCAACCTGTATGTGTGACTGTATGAAAAAAAACAATCTTGCATCAATTATTAAGATCTGGCCATGGCAAAGTTATTTAGCTGAGAAAAACGTAATCTGGATATAAGTTATATCAATACAACCATAGATGTTGAAATACAGTACATTCCTAATTGAAGGAGAAATCTGTATATTGGGATTTTTGAATGACAGCAGTCAACAGCCATAAAGTTGTTATTAAAGAAAAGTTGTTATTAAAGTAACGATAAAATACCTGCACATCACAATGCAGATATTTCTTATTGCACAGGAAGTACACAGCTAGGGTAAGAGTTGAAGGGTCACCACTCGGACACTAGTCAGTCATAAAAACATTATTACAATGACATTACAACATCTAGGGACAATGAGAATAGTCCACACAAATATCTCTTCTGCTCTGTGACACTTCAGCTTCATCTCAACACAAACATCCCCTCTGATTCAAAAGCATCTCAGCATATACTCCAAAGAAAAATGCTTTATGAGCAATAACACTTTAAACGTTATAATATAAGTTATATTTTGCACCTTTATTGACTATGGGCTGGGTGCTAAACAGGTAGTTAGTAACAGACTAGCAAAACACAAGTTGAGCGCTACACAGGTACTAGCAACAGGCTAACCACTAGGTAGGTAGGTAGGTAGGTACATGTAATCAGATCAATCACATTTTTATTCTCAGATAGCCAATCAGGTCTTCAGAGACACAAAAAAGCAGAGGAAGGAAGTAGGACTTTGGAGATAAACACTTGAATGGTTAACCTTAGACCCTCTGCCAATGTCATAGTAAATGAGTTGGAACTAATCAGAGAAGAGGCTGGCGAAGGACTTGCGAATGTTCCGGATTGTCTCGGCCTTGGCCTCATCTTCTCCACCTGCCGAAGAACTGGTTGAGCTGGAGCGGAAGAATGATGCATCTCCCAAGACGCTGAAGGCATTGGTCAAGGACTGGGACTTACTGAATGGAGAGAGACACAGAAGGTTAAACCATCAGCCACAACTCCGCTCTAACCTCTAAGCATAAATCCTTCTCAGAGCCCATAACCTTTCACTGGTAGTTTACTCAATGTTTAATGTATTAGCTAATATTTATTGATGTGTGTTTCAACAGTTAACTAATCATTAGTTAATATGTTTACTAACACATGCACACCTAGTTAATCAATCAATCAAGTGCTTTTACAATCTACCAGTCTGAATCCGACAGAGCACACATCAACAAGTTGAACAAGTTGAAACACGGCGGCTAGGAAAAATGCATCTATAAGTCATTAATTCATGTCAATTAATGCATTTATGCAAAATCTGCAATGTCTGGTTAGAGTTCAGAAGTTGTTTAGAGATAACATTTGGAGATATACGAACAAGGCAAACAAGATAGACCATGCATAGCTAGAATATGCAAAAACAAATATGCACCAGTTGAAGTTGGCCATAGTGTGTGGTTGGATTACACCAGCAGGCTCAGGAACAGTTTCTTCCCAACTGCTGTTACCATACTGAACTCAGAAAACCATTCGGTTACCTTGCACACTGCTACCAAATTTATTGTATCTGCCATTTGCACAATACTTATCGTTTTTATTCTCTATTTACCACTTGCACAGATGTTCTCTGCTTGTATTGCCCTCTGCACATCTGTCACATTTACCACTTGTACAGAAGTTCTCTGCTTGTATTGCCCTCTGCACATCTGTCACATTTACCACTTGTAAAGATGTTCTCTGCTTGTATTGCCCTCTGCACATCTGTCACACCAGCCTGTCCCCGACTACTAACCAGCCTACTCCTGGTAAAGAACCCAGCCTGTCCCCAACTACGAACCAGCCTACTCCCGGTAACAAACCCAGCCTGTCCCCGACTACTAACCAGCCTACTCCCGGTAACAAACCCAGCCTGTCCCCAACTACGAACCAGCCTACTCCCGGTAACAAACCCAGCCTGTCCCCAACTACGAACCAGCCTACTCCCGGTAACAAACCCAGCCTGTCCCCAACTACGAACCAGCCTACTCCCGGTAACGAACCCAGCCTGTCCCCAACTACGAACCAGCCTACTCCTGGTAACGAACCCAGCCTGTCCCTGACTACAACCAGCCTACTCCCGGTAACAAACCCAGCCTGTCCCAAACTACGAACCAGCCTACTCCCGGTAACGAACCCAGCCTGTCCCCAACTACGAACCAGCCTACTCCCGGTAACGAACCCAGCCTGTCCCCAACTACGAACCAACTTCAGACTATCATCAACACATGTACTGAACATTGCCTGACTTGACTACAAATACAGCCCAGCGTTTAATACAGCAAAATAGGGAATATATACACATATATATGTATACATTCTGAGGAAAACAGGAGTGTGAGTTGACAAACAGAGAATATATACACACAAACACATATGTATATATATATATGCATTTATATACAGGTGCTGGTCAGATAATTAGAATATCATTAAAAAGTTGATTTATTTCAGTAATTCCGATCAAAAAGTGAAACTTGTATAATGTATACATTCATTCCACACAGACTAATATATTTCAAGTGTTCATTCCTTTTAATTTTGATGATTATAACTGACAACTAATGAAAACCCAAAAATCTGTATCTCAGAAAATTAGAATATTGTTCAATATTGAAGACACCTGGTGCCACACTCGAATCAGCTAATAACCTCAAAACACCTGCAAAGGCCTTTAAATGGTTTCAGTCTAGTTCTGTAGGCTACACAATCATGGGGTAGACTGCTGACTTGACAGTTGTCCAAAAGATGACCATTGACACCTTGCACAAGGAGGGCAAGACACAAAAGGTCATTGCTAAAGAGGCTGGCTGTTCAAAGTGCTCTGTGTCCAAGCACATTAATAGAGAGGCGAAGGGAAGGAAAAGATGTGGTAGAAGTGTACAAGCAATAGGGATAACCGCACCCTGGAGAGGATTGTGAAACAAAACCCATTAAAAAATGTGGGGGAGATTCACAAAGACTGGACTGCAGCTGGAGTCCGTGCTTCAGGAACCACCACGCACAGACGTATGCAAGACATGGGTTTCAGCTGTCACATTCCTTGTGATCGTTTCTGTGTATTTTTTGAAGCATTGATTACCCCAGATGTTCAAGTAAACTCAGTTTCTGTTAAAAAAATGTACATTAAAGAGAGAACCAATGCTCAATTTATTGAGGCTATAGCTGCTTCACCAACAATAAGTGCAGAGACAGTTGACGAACTCCTGGATGATTTTAATGAAAAAATATTGAATGTCATGAATCGTGTCGCACCGGTAAGGGTAAAGAGAACTCAAAGAAAACAGAAACCTCCATGGAGAAGCACCATAATGGTTAACACCCTTAAAAGAGAATGTAGAAAAGCTGAACGTAAGTGGAGAAAAACTAAGCTTCAAATCCACTATGACATCTATAAACAAAACCTTGGTAAATTCAGCCTTGAGTTACGCAGGGCTAGACAGCAACATTTATCAGGAATGATCAACAAGAACATCAACAATACCCGCACTCTGTTTGCCATGGTCGACAAACTCACCAACCCCCCAAAGCAGATAGCACCTGAACTTTTGTCTAGTGCAAAATGTAATGAATTTGCTAGTTTTTTCAGTGAAAAAATCCAAAGTATTAAGCAGACCATCACAGTCAAACAATGACCCTGTATTGCCACTACAGGGTTTTTTCAACACGATATCACAGGTTTTCGTGAAATAGACACGATTTTTGTACCCCAAATTTGTGACATGCACACGTAAAATTTCGTTTTTTCGTGTCCTGGACACGATTACTTTTTTTGTGTACAGGACACTTAATATTTAGGACTCCACGGAAAATCGTCACACACACACAAAAAAGCACACCAAACGTTTTTGGTCAACGACACGTTAAACAAATAAGTTAATCGAAATGTTCGGTATTGGTTAAGGTTAAGGCAAAAGTAAGAGTCAGGCTTTCGTTTAATATTTAGAGTAATAAAAAGAGTTATATTCCAGAAAGTTAAATCCGTCGCGTTTACAATTCAAGCTACGCCCACTTCCTGGTTGAAATGCAACCAATCACGACACTTGCTTTCGACAGCTCAGGGAAATTGTGTCCAGGACACGAAAAAAATACCTTTTACGTGTGGATGTCACAAATCTCGGTTCCAAAATCGTGTCTATTTCACGAAATCTCATGATATCGTGTTGGCTTTTTTGTAGATGGCTCTGCCCAGCGTTCTCCCACAGGGGAGGCCTAGGTTGCATATGCCGTCACTTCAGCATTACAGATTGTTATAAAATGCATGTATTTTATTTTTTATTATCCTGATAAAAGCATGTATTTTATCATTTCCTCTGTAAAGCACATTGAATTGCTTCTATGTATGAATTGTGCTATATAAATAAACTTGCTTGCTTGTGACAAGCCACTCTTGAACAAGACACAGCGTCAGAAGCGTCTCTTCTGGGCTAAAGACAAAAAGGACTGGACTGCAGCTGAGTGGTCCAAAGTTATGTTCTATGATGATTTCGGCATTTCCTTTGGAAATCAAGGTCCCAGAGTCTGGAGAAAGAGAGGAGAGGCACAGAATCCACGTTGCTAAAAGTCCAATGGGGAAAATAAAGCCATCCTTTATAATCAACATATGCGTGTCTGTGTCCTCCCTCGCACCCACAACTTCACAACTTTCTTTGCTGGCTACCTGGGAAAAGCCTCTGAGCAGTAGAGGTGTCAGGGTTCCCTCCTTACACGGAGTAGACTGTTACAATGACAAGACAAATTGAATGATGAGTGGGGTGGCTAGAAGGCCAGTGACGACCATGCCAAAGTCTGCCTGACAAAGATAGGAGGCATCTCGAAGGTAGTTGAGACACAAATATACCAAACATAATACAGCTAGTTAGTTTGTACCTGCAGTTGATCCATTCAGCTCAAAAAAACTGTGGCTACGATGCTCTGGATATGATATTCTTTACATTTTAAGTTATTGGTTACTGGCTCCCCAAATCCCATGGATACATTTTCATGTTAAACAGATCAAGCATCAAAAACTGCAAAACTTGTCAATTAGCCATTTCTGGGTTTGATTGTGTGGTCAACTGTTACTAATAATTCTGCAAGTTCTTACATGTTCTGAATATATAATCTGGGTATTAGAATAACTTAACGGAAAATCTATCAAACGTGTATCACATTTGCTGTTAAATTTAGCAATGTTTCTTACTTCAAAAGGGGATGACCCTTGGGTGCTGGTTGGTCTTCAGCTGGAGGCAGTGTTTCAGCTTGCACAGAGGCTGGTTCTGGAGCTACAGCAGCGGCCGGTTCTGGAGCAGTTGTAGGTTCTGGAGCATTCACAGGGGCTAGGGCAGGCCCATCAGCAGACATAGGCATTAGGATAGGGGTGGGATCTGGGTGGAGGTCTGGCGAAAGGACTCCCTGGGGCTGAAATTTAGCTGGAGACTGGGGAAGAAATGGTGAGCGCACTCTCCCAGGGGACCTCTTTGGGGAAGGGGACTGGCCTGGGGCTCTGGAAGAGGAAACCGCTTCAGCATTGGGCTTTGGGGTGAAAGGGGGAGGAGGGGTTTGGGGTTTTGGCTGGATCTGTGGTTTGGAGTTGCGACGAACAGGGGGTACAGGTTTGGGTGGCTGGGGCTTGGGAGGTTTAGGGGGCATCTCAGCAGGTTTCCCAGGGGCCGAGGCAGTTGATGGAGACACCTGAGTCAGGGGCTTGGGCTGCTGTGTGGTCGGGGCTGGAACTTGTGGTGATCCAAGAGGTGAGGCAGGGGGTGGGGCAGGCTCAGGTAATAAGTCAGGGGCTGACGATGGTTGTAGCTTCTGAACCTGGGTGGAGGATGGATGTTGCTTCTGAACCTGGGTGGAGGCTGGGGAAAAGGCAAGGACAGAAGCTGGTGCTGAAGCTGGGGCTGGAGTATGCTTTAGTTCTTTGGCTGTCTTTACCACAGCTGGAGGGGGAGGCTTTGGTGGAGGAACAGTAGTTTGCTTTTGTACTCGAGCAGGAACCGGCCTAGGAGCCGAGTATGGTTTTGCCACTGGAGTAGATGCTTGCTTATGTAGGGGGATGGTGGCCGGCCGTGAAACCGCAGGAGGTTTGCTCTTTAGTGTAGGGGTCAACTCTGTTGGAGGCTCCACACTTTGTGGTTGAGTCATCTGGTTCTGACCTGCAGCGCCTAGAAATAGAAACCAGAAAAGTCTTATGTTATAATGCAAACATTATAGGAAATGACCTGATCAATATGCTTATCAGTACAGGGGGAATTGACCTGATCAATATGCTTAACAGAACAGGGGGAATTGACCTGATCAATATGCTTAACAGAACAGGGGGAATTGACCTGATCAATATGCTTATTAGAACAGGGGGAATTGACCTGATCAATATGCTTATCAGTACAGGGGGAATTGACCTGATCAAAATGCTTATCAGTACAGGGGGAATTGACCTGATCAGTATGCTTATTAGAACAGGGGGAATTGACCTGATCAATATGCTTATTAGAACGGGGGGAATTGACATGATCAATATGCTTATTAGAACAGGGGGAATTGAACTGATCAATATGCTTATTAGAACAGGGGGAATTGACCTGATCAATATGCTTATTAAAACAGGGGGAATTGACTTGATCAATATGCTTATTAGAACAGGAGGAATTGACCTGATCAATATTCTTATCAGTACAGGGGGAATTGACCTGATCAATATGCTTATTAGAACAGGGGGAATTGACTTGATCAATATGCTTATTTGAACAGGGGGAATTGACCTGATCAATATGCTTAACAGAACAGGGGGAATTGACCTGATCAATATGCTTATTAGAACAGGGGGAATTGACCTGATCAATATGCTTATTAGAACAGGGGGAATTGACCTGATCAATATGCTTATTAGAACAGGGGGAATTGACATGATCAATATGCTTATTAGAACAGGGGGAATTGAACTGATCAATATGCTTATTAGAACAGGGGGAATTGACCTGATCAATATGCTTATTAGAACAGGGGGAATTGACCTGATCAATATGCTTATTAGAACAGGGGGAATTGACCTTATCATTATGCTTATTAGATTAGGGGGAATTGACATGATCAATATCAATTCCCCTGGTCTACATGATCAATATGTATGTATATCTTAAATAGACAGAATACAGCAGCATGTATATGTCACCATTTGTCTCAGTAAACAGATTTCTACAGGTGCTATTGACATGAAAATGTCACAATTTGTCGGTAATAACCCAAGAAATAATGTGAAATGACACATGGAAAAAGTAATGAACACATGAAGAATGGGAGGAGCAAAAAGGCATGGAAAGCAATGACACAAGCTGAAATAAATCAGGTATCAGAAAGCAATACTGCCCCATGTCATTGCAAAATAACATCACCTGGTTCAGTCCCAACTTATGGTCTATATAAAGGTCAACTAGATAAAGTCTAAGTCGCTTTGTTTTATGTTATGGTTTATCATGTATGTTTTCCTTGTCTGTATTTCATGTTTGCTTTATATTGACTAAAATTAAACACCTCAATCAGTACGTTGTGCATTTGTCTCATCTCTACACTTCACCTTATAAATCCGTGACAGCTGTATATCATATAATAAAAAACACATGTGACAGCTGCTGTATATCATATAAAAACACATGTGACAGCTGCTGTATAACATATAATAAAAAACACATGTGACAGCTGCTGTATATCATATAATAAAAAACACACGTGACAGCAGCTGTATATCATATAATAAAAACACATGTGACAGCAGCTGTATATCATATAATAAAAAACACATGTGACAGCTGCTGTATATCATATAATAAAAACACATGTGACAGCTGCTGTATATCATATACTAAAAACACATGACAGCTGTATATCATATAATAAAAAAACACATGTGACAGCTGCTGTATATCATGTAATAAAAACACACGTGACAGCTGCTGTATATCATATAATAAAAACACATGTGACAGCAGCTGTATATCATATAATAAAAAACACATGTGACAGCAGCTGTATATCATATAATAAAAAACACATGTGACAGCTGCTGTATATCATATAATAAAAAACACATGTGACAGCTGCTGTATATCATATAATAAAAACACATGTGACAGCTGCTGTATATCATATAATAAAAACACATGTGACAGCTGCAGTATATCATATAATAAAAACACATGTGACAGCTGCTGTATATCATATACTAAAAACACATGACAGCTGTATATCATATAATAAAAAAAACACATGTGACTGCTGCTGTATATCATATAATAAAAACACACGTGACAGCTGCTGTATATCATATAATAAAAACACATGTGACAGCTGCTGTATATCATATAATAAAAAACACATGTGACCGCTGCGGTATATCATATAATAAAAAACACATGTGACAGCTGCTGTATATCATATAATAAAAAACACATGTGACAGCTGCTGTATATCATATAATAAAAACACAGCTGCTGTATATCATATAATAAAAACACATGTGACAGCTGCTGTATATCATATAATAAAAACACATGTGACAGCTGCTGTATATCATATAATAAAAAACACATGTGACAGCTGCTGTATATCATGTAATAAAAACACATGCGACAGCTGCTGTGTATCATATAATAAAAACACAGCTGCTGTATATCGTATAATAAAAACACATGTGAGAGCTGCTCTATACCATATAATAAAAACACAGCTGCTGTATATCATATAATAAAAAACACATGTGAAAACTGCTGTATATCATATACTAAAAACACATGTGACAGATGCTGTATATCATATACTAAAAACACATGACAGCTGTATATCATATAATAAAAAAACACATGTGACAGCTGCTGTATATCATATACCAAAAACACATGTGACAGCTGCTGTATATCATATAATAAAAAACACATGTGACAGCTGCTGTATATCATATAATAAAAAACACATGTGACAGCTGCTGTATATCATATACTAAAAACACATGTGACAGCTGCTGTATATCATATACTAAAAACACATGACAGCTGTATATCATATAATAAAAAAACACATGTGACAGCTGCTGTATATCATATAATAAAAAACACATGTGACAGCTGCTGTATATCATATAATAAAAAACACATGTGACAGCTGCTGTATATCATATAATAAAAAACACATGTGACAGCTGCTGTATATCATATACTAAAAACACATGACAGCTGTATATCATATTAAAAAAAACCACATGTGACAGCTGCTGTATATCATTTAATAAAAAACACATGTGAGAGCTGCTGTATATCATATAATGAAAAACACATGTGACAGCTGCTGTATATCATTTACTAAAAACACATGACAGCTGTATATCACATAATAAAAAAACACATGTGACAGCCGCTGTATATTATATAATAAAAACACACGTAACAGCTGCTGTATATCATATAATAAAAACACATGTGACAGCTGCTGTATATCATATAATAAAAAACACATGTGACAGCTGCTGTATATCATATAATAAAAGCACAGCTGCTGTATATCGTATAATAAAAACACATGTGACAGCTGCTGTATATCATATAATAAAAACACATGTGACACGTTCTGTATATCATATAATAAAAACACATGTGACAGCTGCTGTATATCATATAATAAAAAACACACGTAACAGCTGCTGTATATCATATAATAAAAACACATGTGACAGCTGCTGTATATCATATAATAAAAAACACATGTGACAGCTGCTGTATATCATATAATAAAAGCACAGCTGCTGTATATCGTATAATAAAAACACATGTGACAGCTGCTGTATATCATATAATAAAAACACATGTGACAGCTGCTGTATATCATGTAATAAAAACACATGCGACAGCTGCTGTGTATCATATAATAAAAACACAGCTGCTGTATATCGTATAACAAAAACACATGTGACAGCTGCTGTATACCATATAATAAAAAACACAGCTGCTGTATATCATATAATAAAAACACATGTGACAGCTGCTGTATATCATAAAATAAAAACACATGTGACAGCTGTATATCAAATAATACAAAAAAATGTGACAGCTGCTGTATATCATATAATAAAAAAACATGTGACAGCTGCTGTATATCATATAATAAAAACACATGTGACAGCTTCTGTATATCATATAATAAAAAACACATGTGACAGCTGCTGTATATCATATAATAAAAACACATGTGACAGCTGCTGTATATCATATAATAAAAACACATGTGACAGCTGCTGTATATCATATACTAAAAACACATGACAGCTGTATATCATATAATAAAAAAACACATGTGACAGCTGATGTATATCATATAATAAAAACACACGTGACAGCTGCTGTATATTATATAATAAAAACACATGTGACAGCTGCTGTATATCATATAATAAAAAACACATGTGACAGCTGCTGTATATCATATAATAAAAACACATGTGACAGCTGCTGTATATCATATATAAAAACACATGACAGCTGTATATCATATAATAAAAAAACACATGTGACAGCTGCTGTATATCATATAATAAAAAACACATGTGAGAGCTGCTGTATATCATATAAAAAAAACACATGTGACAGCTGCTGTATATCATTTACTAAAAACACATGTGACAGCTGTATATCATATAATAAAAAAACACATGTGACAGCTGCTGTATATTATATAATAAAAACACACGTAACAGCTGCTGTATATCATATAATAAAAACACATGTGACAGCTGCTGTATATCATATAATAAAAAACACATGTGACAGCTGCTGTATATCATATAATAAAAACACAGCTGCTGTATATCGTAAAATAAAAACACATGTGACAGCTGCTGTATATCATATAATAAAAACACATGTGACAGCTTCTGTATATCATATAATAAAAACACATGTGACCGCTGCTGTATATCATATAATGAAAAACACACGTGAGAGCTGCTGTATATCATATAATAAAAAAACACATGTGACAGCTGCTGTATATCATATAATAAAAACACACGTAACACCTGCTGTATATCATATAATAAAAACACATGTGACAGCTGCTGTATATCATATAATAAAAAACACATGTGACAGCTGCTGTATATCATGTAATAAAAACACATGCGACAGCTGCTGTGTATCATATAATAAAAACACAGCTGCTGTATATCGTATAATAAAAACACATGTGACAGCTGCTGTATACCATATAATAAAAACACAGCTGCTGTATATCATATAATAAAAACACATGTGACAGCTGCTGTATATCATATAATAAAAACACATGTGACAGCTGCTGTATATCATATAATAAAAAACACATGTGACAGCTGCTGTATATCATATAATAAAAACACATGTGACAGCTGCTGTATATCATATAATAAAAACACATGTGACAGCTGCTGTATATCATATAATAAAAACACACGTAACACCTGCTGTATATCATATAATAAAAACACATGTGACAGCTGCTGTATATCATATAATAAAAAACACATGTGACAGCTGCTGTATATCATGTAATAAAAACACATGCGACAGCTGCTGTGTATCATATAATAAAAACACAGCTGCTGTATATCGTATAATAAAAACACATGTGACAGCTGCTGTATACCATATAATAAAAACACAGCTGCTGTATATCATATAATAAAAACACATGTGACAGCTGTTTATCATATAATAAAAAAAAATGTGACAGCTGCTGTATATCATATAATAAAAAAGACATGTGACAGCAGCTGTATATCATATAATAAAAAACACATGTGACAGCTGCTGTATATCATATAATAAAAACACATGCGACAGCTGCTGTGTATCATATAATAAAAACACAGCTGCTGTATATCGTATAATAAAAACACATGTGACAGCTGCTGTATATCATATAATAAAAACACATGTGACAGCTTCAGTATATCATATAATAAAACACATGTGACAGCTGCTGTATATCATATAATAAAAACACACGTGAGAGCTGCTGTATATCATATAATAAAAAAACAGCTGCTGTATATCGTATAATAAAAACACATGTGACAGCTGCTGTATATCGTATAATAAAAACACATGTGACAGCTGCTGTATATCATGTAATAAAAACACATGCGACAGCTGCTGTGTATCATATAATAAAAACACAGCTGCTGTATATCGTATAATAAAAACACATGTGACAGCTGCTGTATACCAAATAATGAAAACACAGCTGCTGTATATCGTATAATAAAAACACATGTGACAGCTGCTGTATATCATATAATAAAAAACACATGTGAGAGCTGCTGTATATCATATAATAAAAAACACATGTAAGAGCTGCTGTATATCATATAATTAAAAACACATGTGACAGCTGCTGTATATCATTTACTAAAAACACATGACAGCTGTATATCATATAATAAAAAAACACATGTGACAGCTGCTGTATATTATATAATAAAACACACGTAACAGCTGCTGTATATCATATAATAAAAACACATGTGACAGCTGCTGTATATCATATAATAAAAAACACATGTGACAGCTGCTGTATATCATATAATAAAAACACAGCTGCTGTATATCGTATAATAAAAAGACATGTGACAGCTGCTGTATATCATAAAATAAAAACACATGTGACAGCTTCTGTATATCATATAATAAAAACACATGTGACAGCTGCTGTATATCATATAATAAAAAACACACGTGAGAGCTGTTGTATATCATATAATAAAAAAACACATGTGACAGCTGCTGTATATCATATAATAAAAACACACGTAACAGCTGCTGTATATCATATAATAAAAACACATGTGACAGCTGCTGTATATCATATAATAAAAAACACATGTGACAGCTGCTGTATATCATATAATAAAAAACACATGTGACAGCTGCTGTATATCATATACTAAAAACACATGACAGCTGTATATCATATAATAAAAAAACACATGTGACAGCTGCTGTATATCATATAATAAAAAACACATGTGAGAGCTGCTGTATATCATATAATAAAAACACATGTGACAGCTGCTGTATATCATATAATAAAAAACACATGTGACAGCTGCTGTATATCATATAATAAAAACACAGCTGCTGTATATCGTATAATAAAAACAAATGTGACAGCTACTGTATATAATATAATAAAAACACATGTGACAGCTTCTGTATATTATATAATAAAAACACACGTAACAGCTGCTGTATATCATATAATAAAAACACATGTGACAGCTGCTGTATATCATATAATAAAAAACACATGTGACAGCTGCTGTATATCATATAATAAAAACACAGCTGCTGTATATCGTAAAATAAAAACACATGTGACAGCTGCTGTATATCATATAATAAAAACACATGTGACAGCTTCTGTATATCATATAATAAAAACACATGTGACCGCTGCTGTATATCATATAATGAAAAACACACGTGAGAGCTGCTGTATATCATATAATAAAAAACACATGTGACAGCTGCTGTATATCATATAATAAAAACACACGTAACACCTGCTGTATATCATATAATAAAAACACATGTGACAGCTGCTGTATATCATATAATAAAAAACACATGTGACAGCTGCTGTATATCATATAATAAAAACACAGCTGCTGTGTATCATATAATAAAAACACATGTGACAGCTGCTGTATATCATATAATAAAACACATGTGACAGCTGCTGTATATCATATAATAAAAACACATGTGACAGCTGCTGTATATCATATAATAAAAAACACATGTGACAGCTGCTGTATATCATATAATAAAAACACATGTGACAGCTGCTGTATATCATATAATAAAAACACCTGTGACAGCTGCTGTATATCATATAATAAAAACACACGTAACACCTGCTGTATATCATATAATAAAAACACATGTGACAGCTGCTGTATATCATATAATAAAAAAGACATGTGACAGCAGCTGTATATCATATAATAAAAAACACATGTGACAGCTGCTGTATATCATATAATAAAAACACATGCGACAGCTGCTGTGTATCATATAATAAAAACACAGCTGCTGTATATCGTATAATAAAAACACATGTGACAGCTGCTGTATATCATATAATAAAAACACATGTGACAGCTTCAGTATATCATATAATAAAACACATGTGACAGCTGCTGTATATCATATAATAAAAACACACGTGAGAGCTGCTGTATATCATATAATAAAAAAACAGCTGCTGTATATCGTATAATAAAAACACATGTGACAGCTGCTGTATATCGTATAATAAAAACACATGTGACAGCTGCTGTATATCATGTAATAAAAACACATGCGACAGCTGCTGTGTATCATATAATAAAAACACAGCTGCTGTATATCGTATAATAAAAACACATGTGACAGCTGCTGTATACCAAATAATGAAAACACAGCTGCTGTATATCGTATAATAAAAACACATGTGACAGCTGCTGTATATCATATAATAAAAAACACATGTGAGAGCTGCTGTATATCATATAATAAAAAACACATGTAAGAGCTGCTGTATATCATATAATTAAAAACACATGTGACAGCTGCTGTATATCATTTACTAAAAACACATGACAGCTGTATATCATATAATAAAAAAACACATGTGACAGCTGCTGTATATTATATAATAAAAACACACGTAACAGCTGCTGTATATCATATAATAAAAACACATGTGACAGCTGCTGTATATCATATAATAAAAAACACATGTGACAGCTGCTGTATATCATATAATAAAAACACAGCTGCTGTATATCGTATAATAAAAAGACATGTGACAGCTGCTGTATATCATAAAATAAAAACACATGTGACAGCTTCTGTATATCATATAATAAAAACACATGTGACAGCTGCTGTATATCATATAATAAAAAACACACGTGAGAGCTGTTGTATATCATATAATAAAAAAACACATGTGACAGCTGCTGTATATCATATAATAAAAACACACGTAACAGCTGCTGTATATCATATAATAAAAACACATGTGACAGCTGCTGTATATCATATAATAAAAAACACATGTGACAGCTGCTGTATATCATATAATAAAAACACATGTGACAGCTGCTGTATATCATATACTAAAAACACATGACAGCTGTATATCATATAATAAAAAACACATGTGACAGCTGCTGTATATCATATAATAAAAACACATGTGAGAGCTGCTGTATATCATATAATAAAAACACATGTGACAGCTGCTGTATATCATATAATAAAAACACATGTGACAGCTGCTGTATATCATATAATAAAAACACAGCTGCTGTATATCGTATAATAAAAACAAATGTGACAGCTGCTGTATATAATATAATAAAAACACATGTGACAGCTTCTGTATATTATATAATAAAAACACACGTAACAGCTGCTGTATATCATATAATAAAAACACATGTGACAGCTGCTGTATATCATATAATAAAAACACATGTGACAGCTGCTGTATATCATATAATAAAAACACAGCTGCTGTATATCGTAAAATAAAACACATGTGACAGCTGCTGTATATCATATAATAAAAACACATGTGACAGCTTCTGTATATCATATAATAAAAACACATGTGACCGCTGCTGTATATCATATAATGAAAACACACGTGAGAGCTGCTGTATATCATATAATAAAAAACACATGTGACAGCTGCTGTATATCATATAATAAAAACACACGTAACACCTGCTGTATATCATATAATAAAAACACATGTGACAGCTGCTGTATATCATATAATAAAAACACATGTGACAGCTGCTGTATATCATATAATAAAAACACAGCTGCTGTGTATCATATAATAAAAAACACATGTGACAGCTGCTGTATATCATATAATAAAAACACATGTGACAGCTGCTGTATATCATATAATAAAAACACATGTGACAGCTGCTGTATATCATATAATAAAAAACAAATGTGACAGCTGCTGTATATCATATAAAAAAAACACATGTGACAGCTGCTGTATATCATATAATAAAAACACATGTGACAGCTGCTGTATATCATATAATAAAAACACACGTAACACCTGCTGTATATCATATAATAAAAACACATGTGACAGCTGCTGTATATCATATAATAAAAAACACATGTGACAGCTGCTGTATATCATGTAATAAAAACACATGCGACAGCTGCTGTGTATCATATAATAAAAACACAGCTGCTGTATATCGTATAATAAAAACACATGTGACAGCTGCTGTATACCATATAATAAAAACACAGCTGCTGTATATCATATAATAAAAACACATGTGACAGCTGTTTATCATATAATAAAAAAAATGTGACAGCTGCTGTATATCATATAATAAAAAGACATGTGACAGCAGCTGTATATCATATAATAAAAAACACATGTGACAGCTGCTGTATATCATATAATAAAAACACATGCGACAGCTGCTGTGTATCATATAATAAAAACACAGCTGCTGTATATCGTATAATAAAAACACATGTGACAGCTGCTGTATATCATATAATAAAAACACATGTGACAGCTTCAGTATATCATATAATAAAACACATGTGACAGCTGCTGTATATCATATAATAAAAACACACGTGAGAGCTGCTGTATATCATATAATAAAAAAACAGCTGCTGTATATCGTATAATAAAAACACATGTGACAGCTGCTGTATATCGTATAATAAAAACACATGTGACAGCTGCTGTATATCATGTAATAAAAACACATGCGACAGCTGCTGTGTATCATATAATAAAAACACAGCTGCTGTATATCGTATAATAAAAACACATGTGACAGCTGCTGTATACCATATAATGAAAACACAGCTGCTGTATATCGTATAATAAAAACACATGTGACAGCTGCTGTATATCATATAATAAAAAACACATGTGAGAGCTGCTGTATATCATATAATAAAAACACATGTGAGAGCTGCTGTATATCATATAATTAAAAACACATGTGACAGCTGCTGTATATCATTTACTAAAAACACATGACAGCTGTATATCATATAATAAAAAAACACATGTGACAGCTGCTGTATATTATATAATAAAAACACACGTAACAGCTGCCGTATATCATATAATAAAAACACATGTGACAGCTGCTGTATATCATATAATAAAAAACACATGTGACAGCTGCTGTATATCATATAATAAAAACACAGCTGCTGTATATCGTATAATAAAAAGACATGTGACAGCTGCTGTATATCATAAAATAAAAACACATGTGACAGCTTCTGTATATCATATAATAAAAACACATGTGACAGCTGCTGTATATCATATAATAAAAAACACACGTGAGAGCTGTTGTATATCATATAATAAAAAAACACATGTGACAGCTGCTGTATATCATATAATAAAAACACACGTAACAGCTGCTGTATATCATATAATAAAAACACATGTGACAGCTGCTGTACATCATATAATAAAAAACACATGTGACCGCTGCGGTATATCATATAATAAAAACACATGTGACAGCTGCTGTATATCATATAATAAAAAACACATGTGACAGCTGCTGTATATCATATAATAAAAAACACATGTGACAGCTGCTGTATATCATATAATAAAAAACACATGTGACAGCTGCTGTATATCATATACTAAAAACACATGACAGCTGTATATCATATAATAAAAAACACATGTGACAGCTGCTGTATATCATATAATAAAAAACACATGTGAGAGCTGCTGTATATCATATAATAAAAACACATGTGACAGCTGCTGTATATCATATAATAAAAAACACATGTGACAGCTGCTGTATATCATATAATAAAAACACAGCTGCTGTATATCGTATAATAAAAAGACATGTGACAGCTGCTGTATATCATATAATAAAAACACATGTGACAGCTTCTGTATATCATATAATAAAAACACATGTGACAGCTGCTGTATATCATATAATAAAAAACACACGTGAGAGCTGTTGTATATCATATAATAAAAAAACACATGTGACAGCTGCTGTATATCATATAATAAAAACACACGTAACAGCTGCTGTGTATCATATAATAAAAACACATGTGACAGCTGCTGTACATCATATAATAAAAACACATGTGACAGCTGCTGTATATCATATAATAAAAAACACATGTGACAGCTGCTGTATATCATATACTAAAAACACATGACAGCTGTATATCATATAATAAAAAACACATGTGACAGCTGCTGTATATCATATAATAAAAAACACATGTGAGAGCTGCTGTATATCATATAATAAAAACACATGTGACAGCTGCTGTATATCATATAATAAAAACACATGTGACAGCTGCTGTATATCATATAATAAAAACACAGCTGCTGTATATCGTATAATAAAAACAAATGTGACAGCTACTGTATATAATATAATAAAAACACATGTGACAGCTTCTGTATATTATATAATAAAAACACACGTAACAGCTGCTGTATATCATATAATAAAAACACATGTGACAGCTGCTGTATATCATATAATAAAAAACACATGTGACAGCTGCTGTATATCATATAATAAAAACACAGCTGCTGTATATCGTAAAATAAAAACACATGTGACAGCTGCTGTATATCATATAATAAAAACACATGTGACAGCTTCTGTATATCATATAATAAAAACACATGTGACCGCTGCTGTATATCATATAATGAAAAACACACGTGAGAGCTGCTGTATATCATATAATAAAAAAACACATGTGACAGCTGCTGTATATCATATAATAAAAACACACGTAACACCTGCTGTATATCATATAATAAAAACACATGTGACAGCTGCTGTATATCATATAATAAAAAACACATGTGACAGCTGCTGTATATCATGTAATAAAAACACATGCGACAGCTGCTGTGTATCATATAATAAAAAACACATGTGACAGCTGCTGTATATCATATAATAAAAACACATGTGACAGCTGCTGTATATCATATAATAAAAACACATGTGACAGCTGCTGTATATCATATAATAAAAAACACATGTGACAGCTGCTGTATATCATATAATAAAAACACATGTGACAGCTGCTGTATATCATATAATAAAAACACATGTGACAGCTGCTGTATATCATATAATAAAAACACACGTAACACCTGCTGTATATCATATAATAAAAACACATGTGACAGCTGCTGTATATCATATAATAAAAAACACATGTGACAGCTGCTGTATATCATGTAATAAAAACACATGCGACAGCTGCTGTGTATCATATAATAAAAACACAGCTGCTGTATATCGTATAATAAAAACACATGTGACAGCTGCTGTATACCATATAATAAAAACACAGCTGCTGTATATCATATAATAAAAACACATGTGACAGCTGTTTATCATATAAAAAAAAAAATGTGACAGCTGCTGTATATCATATAATAAAAAAAACATGTGACAGCAGCTGTATATCATATAATAAAAAACACATGTGACAGCTGCTGTATATCATATAATAAAAACACATGCGACAGCTGCTGTGTATCATATAATAAAAACACAGCTGCTGTATATCGTATAATAAAAACACATGTGACAGCTGCTGTATATCATATAATAAAAACACATGTGACAGCTTCAGTATATCATATAATAAAACACATGTGACAGCTGCTGTATATCATATAATAAAAACACACGTGAGAGCTGCTGTATATCATATAATAAAAAAACAGCTGCTGTATATCGTATAATAAAAACACATGTGACAGCTGCTGTATATCGTATAATAAAAACACATGTGACAGCTGCTGTATATCATGTAATAAAAACACATGCGACAGCTGCTGTGTATCATATAATAAAACACAGCTGCTGTATATCGTATAATAAAAACACATGTGACAGCTGCTGTATACCATATAATGAAAACACAGCTGCTGTATATCGTATAATAAAAACACATGTGACAGCTGCTGTATATCATATAATAAAAAACACATGTGAGAGCTGCTGTATATCATATAATAAAAAACACATGTGAGAGCTGCTGTATATCATATAATTAAAAACACATGTGACAGCTGCTGTATATCATTTACTAAAAACACATGACAGCTGTATATCATATAATAAAAAAACACATGTGACAGCTGCTGTATATTATATAATAAAAACACACGTAACAGCTGCTGTATATCATATAATAAAAACACATGTGACAGCTGCTGTATATCATATAATAAAAAACACATGTGACAGCTGCTGTATATCATATAATAAAAACACAGCTGCTGTATATCGTATAATAAAAAGACATGTGACAGCTGCTGTATATCATAAAATAAAAACACATGTGACAGCTTCTGTATATCATATAATAAAAACACATGTGACAGCTGCTGTATATCATATAATAAAAACACACGTGAGAGCTGTTGTATATCATATAATAAAAAACACATGTGACAGCTGCTGTATATCATATAATAAAAACACACGTAACAGCTGCTGTATATCATATAATAAAAACACATGTGACAGCTGCTGTACATCATATAATAAAAAACACATGTGACCGCTGCGGTATATCATATAATAAAAACACATGTGACAGCTGCTGTATATCATATAATAAAAAACACATGTGACAGCTGCTGTATATCATATAATAAAAAACACATGTGACAGCTGCTGTATATCATATAATAAAAAACACATGTGACAGCTGCTGTATATCATATACTAAAAACACATGACAGCTGTATATCATATAATAAAAACACATGTGACAGCTGCTGTATATCATATAATAAAAAACACATGTGAGAGCTGCTGTATATCATATAATAAAAACACATGTGACAGCTGCTGTATATCATATAATAAAAAACACATGTGACAGCTGCTGTATATCATATAATAAAAACACAGCTGCTGTATATCGTATAATAAAAACAAATGTGACAGCTGCTGTATATAATATAATAAAAACACATGTGACAGCTTCTGTATATCATATAATAAAAACACATGTGACAGCTGCTGTATATCATATAATAAAAAACACACGTGAGAGCTGCTGTATATCATATAATAAAAAACACATGTGACAGCTGCTGTATATCATGTAATAAAAACACATGCGACAGCTGCTGTGTATCATATAATAAAAACACAGCTGCTGTATATCGTATAATAAAAACACATGTGACAGCTGCTGTATACCATATAATAAAAACACAGCTGCAGTATATCATATATTAAAAACACATGTGACAGCTGCTGTATATCATATAATAAAAACACATTTGACAGCTGTATATCATATAATAAAAACACAGCTGCTGTATATCATATAATAAAAACACAGCTGCTGTATATCATATAATAAAAACACATGTGACAGCTGTATATCATATAATAAAAACACAGCTGCTGTATATCATATAATAAAAACACAGCTGCTGTATATCATATACTAAAAACACATGTGACAGCTGTAAATCATATAAGAAAAACACATGTCACAGCTGTATATCATATAATAAAAACACAGCTGCTGTATATCATATAATAAAAACACATGTCACAGCTGTATATCATATAATAAAAACACAGCTGCTGTATATCATATAAAAACACATGTGACAGCTGCTTTATATCATATAACAAAAAACAGCTGCTGTATATCATATAAAAAAACACATGTGACAGCTGCTGTATATCATATAATAAAAACACATGTGACAGCTGCTGTATACCATATAATAAAAACACATGTGACAGCTGTATATCATATAATAAAAAACACATGTGACAGCTGCTGTATATCATATAAAAACACATGTGACAGCTGCTGTATATCATATAATAAAAACACAAGTGACAGCTGCTGTATACCATATAATAAAAACATGTGACAGCTGTATATCATATAATAAAAAAGACATGTGAGAGCTGCTGTATACCATATATTATAAACACAGCTGCTGTATATCATATAATAAAAAAACACATGACAGCTCCTGTATATCATATAATAAAAACACAGCTGCTGTATATCATATAATAAAAACACAGCTGCTGTATATCATATATTAAAAAACACAGCTGCTTTTTATCATATAATAAAAACACAGCTGCTGTATATCATATAATAAAAACACAGCTGCTGTATATCATATAATAAAAACACAGCTGCTGTATATCGTATAATAAAAACACAGCTCCTGTATGTCATATAATAAAAACACAGCTGCTGTATATAATATAATGAAAACGGAGAGGTGTAATGTGCAAAACCTTGTGATTGGCTGTGCTGGCCGCAGGTCTTGTTCTGCTCAGCCGTGCCGACCTTCTGAAACAGACATAGATATTTCCAGACATCAGGACAACTGGCATAAGTGGAATAAGTAGATTCATAGGGGAATAAGTAGTTGCATAGTGGAATAAGTAGATTAATTGTGGAATAAGTAGTTGCATAGTGGAAAATGTAGATGAACACTGAACTAGACAGTGTGAGCAGTTGACAATTGCTAAGACTTTTGTTGAATTTATTTCATCACAGTCACCGCTACCGTTTGGTAGAACCATCTGACAGGTCAGGCCTCTCTGATGGCTTCATAACCCAAACACTAACCCCAATCCAGCTGAGAGCCAACCAACTGTACCAATGCATGGGGCTAAGCCCTAACCCCAAACCCTAACCCAGCTTAGAGCCAGCCAACTGTACCAATGCATGGGGCCAAGGCAACCCCTAACCCCAAACTAACCCTAACCCCAAAACAGACATCATTTCCAAACTTTACTCAACCGGAAACCAGAGATTAGCCAAAACTAAAATTAAACATCCCCTAACCTAACCCTAACCCTAACCCAAATCAGACATCACCCCACATACTAACCCTAACCCTAAACCAGACATCACCACACATACTAACCCTAAACCAGACATCACCACACATACTAACCCTAACCCAAATCAGACATCACCCCACATACTAATTCTAAACCTAAACCAGACATCACCACACATACTAACCCTAACCCAAATCAGACATCACCCCACATACTAACTCTAAACCTAAACCAGACATCACCACACATACTAACCCTAACCCTAAACCAGACATCACCACACATACTAACCCTAACCCTAAACCAGACATCACCCCACATACTAACCCTAACCCTAAACCAGACATCACCACACATACTAACCCTAACCCAAATCAGACATCACCACACATACTAACCCTAACCCAAATCAGACATCACCACACATACTAACCCTAACCCAAATCAGACATCACCCCACATCTCATCTCATCTCTCATCTTCAACCGCTTATCCGGGTCGGGTCGCGGGGGTAGCAGCTCTAGCAGGGGACCCCAAACTTCCCTTTCCCGGGCAACATTAGCCAGCTCTGACTGGGGAATCCCGAGGCGTTCCCAGGCCAGTGTGGAGATATAATCTCTCCACCTAGTCCTGGGTCTTCCCGAGGTCTCCTCCCAGCTGGACGTGCCTGGAACACCTCTCTAGGGAGGCGCCCAGGTGGCATTCGTACAAGATGCCCGAACCACCTCAACTGGCTCCTTTCTATGCAAAGGAGCAGCGGCTCTACTCCGAGTTCCTCTCGGATGACTGAGCTTCTCACCCTATCCCTAAGGGAGAGGCCAGCCACCTTTCTGAGAAAACCCATTTCGGCCGCTTGTACCCGCGATCTAGTTCTTTCGGTCATGACCCAGCTTTCATGACCATAGGTGAGGGTAGGAACAAAGATTGACCGGTAGATCGAGAGCTTTGCTTTTCGGCTCAGCTCTCTTTTCGTCACAACGGTGCGGTGAAGCGAATGCAACACCGCCCCGCTGCTCCAATCCTCCGACCAATCTCCCGCTCCATTGTTCCCTCACTCGCGAACAAGACCCCGAGGTACTTGAACTCCTTCACTTGGAGTAAGGACTCATTCCCTACCCGGAGTAGGCACTCCACCGGTTTCCTGCTGAGAGTCATGGCCTCAGATTTAGAGGTGCTAACCCTCATCCCAGCCGCTTCACACTCGGCTGCGAACCGATCCAGTGAGTGCTGAAGGTCACCGACCGATGAGGCCATCAGGACCACATCATCCGCAAAAAGCAGTGATGTGACCATCAGCCCACCGAACGGGAACCCCTCCCCCCATGACTACGCCTTGATATCCTGTCCATGAATATTACAAACAGGATTGGTGACAAAGCGCAGCCCTGGCGGAGGCCAACCCCCACCTGGAACGAATCCGACTTACTGCCGAGGACACGGACACAGCTCATGCTTTGAGCGTACAGAGATTGGATGGCCCTGAGAAGAGACCCCCTCACCCCATACTCCCGCAGCACCTCCCACAAAAGATCCCGGGGTACCCGGTCATACGCCTTCTCCAGATCCACAAAACACATGTAGACTGGATGGGCATACTCCCAGGCCCCCTCCAGGATCCTTGCGAGAGTAAAGAGCTGGTCCGTGGTTCCCGGCCAGGACGAAAACCGCATTGTTCCTCTTCAATCTGAGGTTCGACTATTGGCCGAACCCTCCTTTCCAGCACTTTGGAGTACACTTTACCAGGGAGGCTGAGGAGTGTGATACCTCTGTAATTGGCACACACTCTCTGGTCCCCCTTTTAAAGAGGGGAACCACCACCCCGGTCTGCCACTCCTCTGGCACTGTCCCAGACTTCCATGCAATGTTGAAGAGGCGTGTCAACCAAGACAGCCCTTCCCCACCCAAAGCTTTTAGCATTTCTGGACGAATCTCATCAGTCCCTGGGGCTTTGCCACTGTGGAGTTGTTTGACTACCTCAGCGACTTCCCCCAGGGAAACTGACGATGACCCTCCATCAGCCTCCAGCTCTGCCTCTGTACTAGAGGGCGTGTAGGTCGGATTCAGGAGCTCCTCAAAATGCTCTTTCCAGCGCCCGATCACATCATCAGTTGAGGTCAACAGTGTCCCATCCTTACTGTACACAGCTTGGATGGTTCCCGTTTTCCCCTTCTGAGGTGCCGAACGGTTTTCCAGAAGCATTTTGGTGCCGACCGAAAGTCCTTCTCCATAGCTTCTCCAAACTTCTCCCACACCCGCTGCTTTGCCTCTGACACGGCAGCGGCTGCAGCCCTTCGGGCCTGTCGGTACCCTGCAACTGCCTCCGGAGTCCCCAGGGCTAGCATATCCCTGAAGGCCTCCTTCTTCAGTCGGACAGCTTCCCTGACCACCGTGGTCCACCACGGTGTTCTAGGGTTACCACCCCTTGAGGCACCTAGGACCTTGAGACCACAGCTCACCGCCGCAGCTTCAGCAATAGAAGCTTTGAACATTGCCCACTCAGGTTCAATGCCCCCAACCTCCACAGGGATGCCTGAAAAGCTCCGCCGGAGGTGTGAGTTAAAGATCTTTCGGACAGGGGCCTCCTCCAGACGTTCCCAGTTCACCCGCACTACCCGTTTGGGCTTACCTGGTCTGTCCAAAGTCTTTCCCCACCCTCTGATCCAACTCACTACCAGATGGTGATCAGTTGACAGCTCTGCCCCTCTCTTCACCCGAGTGTCCAAAACATGCGGCCTTAGATCAGCCGATACGATTACAAAATCGATCATTGACCTTCGGCCTAGGGTGCTCTGGTACCATGTACACTTATGCGCCTCCTTATGTTCGAACATGGTGTTTGTTATAGACAATCCATGACTAGCACAGAAGTCCAATAACAAACGACCGCTCGGGTTTGGATCAGGGAGGCCGTTCCTCCCAATCACGCCTCTCCAGGTGTCTCCATCGTTGCCCACATGTGCGTTGAAGTCACCCAGCAGAATGATGGAGTCCCCTACTGGAGCCCTATATAGGACTCCCTTCAGGGTCTCCAAGAAGGCTGAATACTCCGAACTGCTGTTTGGTGCATAAGCACAAACAACAGTCAGAGTTTTCCCCCACCACCCTTAGGCGTAGGGAGGCAAACCTCTCATCCACCGGGGTAAACTCCAACACCACCGTGCTCAGACGTGGGCTCGTGAGTATCCCCACACCAGCCCGCCGCCTCTCACCCTGGGCAACTCCAGAGAAGAACAGAGTCCAACCCCTATCCAGGAGTAAGGTTCCAGAGCCACGGTTGTGCGTAGAGGTAAGTCCCACCAGATCCAACTGGTATCGCTCCACCTCACGCACAAGTTCTGGCTCCTTCCCCCAGTGAGGTGACGTTCCACGTCCCCAAAGCAAGCTTCTGCCGCCCGGGTCTGATCCGTCGAGACCCCCACCTTCACTGCCACCCATATGACAGCGCACCCGACCCCTGCGGTTGCTCCTGTGAGTGGTGGGCCCACAGGATGGAGAGGAGAGAGATGCCACGTATCTCGTTCGGGCTGTGCCCGGCCGGGCTCCGTGGCAAACCCGGCCACCAGACGCTCGCTTTCGAGCCCGCCGTCTGGGCCTGGCTCCAGACGAGGGCCCTGGGCTTCCTCCAGGCAGGGTCTCGCTCCTTTTCCTCGATCTTTCATGGGGTCTTGGTGAACCATTCTTAGTCTGGCCCCTCGCCTGAGACCACTTTGCCTTGGGAAACCCTACCAGGAGCATGAAGCTCCAGACAACCCAGCCCTCAGGTTCATAGGGGCACACAAACCTCTCCACCACGTTAAGGTGATGATTCACCCCACATACTAACTCTAAACCTAAACCAGACATCACCACACATACTAACCCTAACCCTAAACCAGACATCACCACACATACTAACCCTAACCCTAAACCAGACATCACCCCACATACTAACCCTAACCCTAAACCAGACATCACCACACATACTAACCCTAACCCAAATCAGACATCACCACACATACTAACCCTAACCCAAATCAGACATCACCACACATACTAACCCTAACCCAAATCAGACATCACCCCCACATACTAACCCTAACCCTAAACCAGACATCACCACACATACTAACCCTAACCCAAATCAGACATCACCACACATACTAACCCTAACCCAAATCAGACATCACCACACATACTAACCCTAACCCAAATCAGACATCACCCCACATACTAACTCAAAACCTAAACCAGACATCACCACACATACTAACCCTAAACCAGACATCACCACACATACTAACCCTAACCCTAAACCAGACATCACCCCACATACTAACCCTAACCCTAAACCAGACATCACCACACATACTAACCCTAACCCAAATCAGACATCACCACACATACTAACCCTAACCCAAATCAGACATCACCACACATACTAACCCTAACCCAAATCAGACATCACCCCACATACTAACTCTAAACCTAAACCAGACATCACTCCCTAAACTCACTCTCAACTCAAACCGCACCACCAAAATGTAAACCTTACCCCAAAACAGACATCACCCCCCAAACTAACCCTAACGCGCACCAAGAAGTTCCATCATTAAAGACAAAAACAATTAAACTGAAATGGCAGTTTGATTAAGGATAACCTGTCTAGAAACATTGAGAGGGCACAGTTAACAAAGGATATTGCTAACGTCCTTACCAATCTTTGGACAGGAGAACGATCAGCCATCTGTGGTGTAGCCTGGTTCATCCTAGTCAGCACCAGCTCAGAGATTAGCAGTCTGTCTTCTGCCTGGTGCTCTCCAATCAGCTGCATAGAAGAACCCACAACCTGGCAACCCAAAGATAAGGTGGAAGTAAAATAACTATTTCATCAGGTCCTTGATAAGGTGAAAGTAAAATAACTATTTTCTCAGGTCCTTGAAAAGGTGGAAGTAAAATAACTATTTCCTCAGGTCCTTGATAAGGTGGAAGTAAAATAACTATTTCCTCAGGTCCTTTATAAGGTGGAAGTAAAATAACTATTTCCTCAGGTCCTTGATTAGGTGGAAGTAAAATAACTATTTCCTCAGGTCCTTGATAAGGACAAGGCAACAAATATAGAATTAAATACCAATTTCAACATTTTGTGATCGCATTTATGTGTGTGGATATGTTATAAACAGTAAAACAGCTGTTAATAGATGTGTGGATGTTATGAACAGTAAAACAGCTGTTAAAACTAGATGTGTGGATATCTAGGGTTAGCCCAACACTCTCCATAGACATTAGGAAGGTAACGTCTACATTACTATTGCTATTTTAAGGAAAATGATGAGAAAAATAAGGTTAAACTAAAAACAGAATTTTGAAAAGAAGTGCGAGGGAACAAGGCATATTTATTAAACAAAATCTAACAGGTGAGGGCAGTGAAATAAGTGTCCATGCTCCAAATGAGGACAAGCAAATCCTGTGAACATTTGGGGATTGTTTCATTAACCAGAAAAATAAAGGAACCACTGTTGTCAATGACCAGGTCAGCCAAAGATATCAAGCAAGAGCTATGGGTTAGGGTTATGGCTGGGTTAGGGTTATGGCTGCAACACAGATTGGCACAGCTCATAGGATGACACCAATAGCTGGATTTGGCTGCAACACAGATTGGCACAGCTCATAGGACGACACCAATAGCTTGATATGGCTGCAACACAGATTGGCACAGCTCATAGGATGACACCAATAGCTTGATTTGGCTGCAACACAGATTGGCACAGCTCATAGGATGACACCAATAGCTTGATATGGCTGCAACACAGATTGGCACAGCTCATAGGACGACACCAATAGCTTGATTTGGCTGCAACACAGATTGGCACAGCTCATAGGACGACACCAATAGCTTGATATGGCTGCAACACAGATTGGCACAGCTCATAGGATGACACCAATAGCTTGATTTGGCTGCAACACAGATTGGCACAGCTCATAGGATGACACCAATAGCTTGATATGGCTGCAACACAGATTGGCACAGCTCATAGGATGACACCAATAGCTTGATTTGGCTGCAACACAGATTGGCACAGCTCATAGGATGACACCAATAGCTTGATTTGGCTGCAACACAGATTGGCACAGCTCATAGGATGACACCAATAGCTTGATATGGCTGCAACACAGATTGGCACAGCTCATAGGATGACACCAATAGCTTGATTTGGCTGCAACACAGATAGGCACAGCTCATAGGATGACACCAATAGCTTGATTTGGCTGCAACACAGATAGGCACAGCTCATAGGATGACACCAATAGCTTGATATGGCTGCAACACAGATTGGCACAGCTCATAGGATGACACCAATAGCTTGATTTGGCTGCAACACAGATTGGCACAGCTCATAGGATGACACCAATAGCTTGATTTGGCTGCAACACAGATAGGCACAGCTCATAGGATGACACCAATAGCTTGATTTGGCTGCAACACAAATAATAATAATTAATAATAATTCATTACATTTATATAGCGCTTTTTTCCTGGGAAATCAAAGCGCTTTTAAATGGAAGGGGGAATCTCCTCAACCACCACCAATGTGCAGCATCCACCTGGATGACGCGACGGCAGCCATATTGCACCAGAACGCGCACCACACACCAGCTTACTGGTGGAGAGGAGACGATGATGATGAAGCCAATTAGTATATATATATGGGGATGATTAGGAGGCCATGATGGACAGATGACAAGGGGAAAATTTGGCATCCTGGGGTTTTTAATGACCACAGAAAATCAAGGCCTCGGTTTAACGTCTCATCCGAAGGACAGTGCTATTTTTCGGGTTATCACACAAAATAGCTGGGTCAGGTTTTGAACACCTGAGAGCTCTAGAAGACCAGGAGGTTCTGAAGACGTCCTGGCCAGGTTCTGAAGACCTGAAAAGGTAATACTGACATGTAATGTTTTACCTAATGCCAGTAAACCGGTTGCTATGATTATAAAATGCATGTATTTTATTATTATATTACTATTTTCCTCTGTAAAGCACATTTAATTGCTTCTATGTATGAATTGTGCTATATAAATAAACTTGCTTGCTTACACTAAATAGCTGGGTTTGTACACTAAATCGCTGGGTTAGCAGTGTAAGAATTAATTCATTTCAGTCTGTAATAATTGACACACTTGTTTCCATTTGTAGTATGCATATATAACATGGTAATGTGGTGAATCTGGTGGCTAGAGATATAAATATGTTGATGTGATTCTTATTGACATTGTGAATCTGGTGGATAGGGGTTTAAAGGTAAGTTTTATCATGTTTACCCTTTGGCAGTGTTGTCTTGTAGAAAAGTGGTTAACCTGACCAGAAAATAGTAGCTAAATATGACTATATATTACACACTGACATTGTGTTCTATAAAGTGCTGCCAAAAACACAAGAGGCAGCAACACAAGGTTAGACTGAGGAAGCGAGAGAAGAGGTTAGGTTTTTAGATGGATGTTGGTAATTAGTGATACACAAATCAAAGCGTAAAATATAAACAGATCTATACGTACTTCAGTAATGTAGTCCTTCCCATCCATGCCACAAATGCCTTTGACTGCACAGACCTCAAGACCTCCAAGGATCTTAGAGCAGGTGTCCACCCACAGCTTGTACCTGAGAGACAACCCAACATCCAATAAGGCAAATAAGATTAACTCACCCACAGCTTGTATCTGAGAGACAACTCAACATCACACCAGTATTGATAGCCCAGACAAAATTTTCTTAGTCACTGTGAATATATATTGCTGACCTTCAAAACTGAGGTTACTCAGCCATTAAACTTTCTACCAATTTTCCCTATTGGAGTTTGAATCAAATCCTGACTTGTCTCTGATGGGATTTGTGCAAGAGATTGTAAGAACAACCAGCAGCCCTAAACAACAATATTAATGTTGTCACGCTTTCCACAGGTGAAGTGTAGAGGGAGCGAGATGCAAAGCCAGAGAATCGCGCTTGTGGGTTTTGAATGAAGTAAACTAACATACACAAATGGTAAAAACACAAACACTGTAATACTGAAAATAAAGTGTGCTTAACTTAGCGGCTACTAAACATCAACAACAGTACCATTAAACAACACTCACCTACATGTAAGACCGACATTCAATTAATAACAAGCACCTGTGAACCTAACCAGGGATCTTAAATAGTCAACTGATTAACTAACCTATGTAACATTATATTATTAACAAGCACCAGTGAATCTAACCAGGGACATTAAATAGTCAACTGATTAACTAACCTATGTAACATTATATTAATAACCAGGACCTGTGAATCTAACCAGGGATCTTAAATAGTCAACTGATTAACGAACCTATGTAACATTATATTAATAACAAGCATGCGTACAGTATATTTGTCATTAAACGCGTACAGTATATTTGACATTACACGTGTACAGTATATTTGTCATTTCACGTGTACAGTATATTTGTCATTAGACATGTACAGTATATTTGTCATTACACATGTACAGTATATTTGTCATTACACATGTACAGTATATTTGTCATTACACGTGTACAGTATATTTGTCATTACACATGTATAGGATATTTGGCATTACACATGTACAGTAGATTTGTCATTACACGTGTACTGTAATGCTTGTAATAATGTAATGTAATTTTCCAAACATCGATAGCAAAGGCATTAAGTAATTCATTGTATTTTAAAGTACGATAAAATAAAAGGTAATACAGTGTCCGCCTAGAACTACATGCATGTAGAGTTAAACGGGTTTACTGCATTCAACTGGAAATCATATTTCAAGAATTTTACACAAAAAAATTGAGCCGCGCAGTGACTGGCAGTCTTTGTAAATACCACGGAATATATAATTAGGCGCAATTAACGCGTTTCCTCCCACTTCCTCCCCAGCTATTCTATAAACACTACAGGTACCCCATGCACCCACATCTACTTTATAGCTATTCTATAAACACTACAGGTACCCCATGCACCCACATCTACTTTATAGCTATTCTATAAACACTACAGGTACCCCATGCACCCACATCTACTTTATAGCTATTCTATAAACACTACAGATACCCCATGCACCCACATCTACTTTATAGCTATTCTATAAACACTACAGGTACCCCATGCACCCACATCTACTTTATAGCTATTCTATAAACACTACAGGTACCCCATGCACCCACATCTACTTTATAGCTATTCTATAAACACTACAGATACCCCATGCACCCACATCTACTTTATAGCTATTCTATAAACATTCTGCACCCACATCTAAAGCTATTCTATAAACACAGGTACCCCATGCACCCACATCTACTTTATAGCTATTCTATAAACACTACAGTACCCCATGTACTTTATAGCTATTCTATAAACATGCACCCACATCTACTTTATAGCTATTCTATAAACACTACATGCACCCACATCTACCCCATGTACCCCATGCACCCACATCTACTTTATAGCTATTCTATAAACACTACAGGTACCCCATACACATCTACTTTATAGCTATTCTATAAACACCCAGGTACCCCATGCACCCACATCTACTTTATAGCTATTCTATAAACACTACAGGTACCCCATGCACCCACATCTACTTTATAGCTATTCTATAAACACTACAGGTACCCCATGCACCCACATCTACTTTATAGCTATTCTATAAACACTACAGGTACCCCATGCACCCACATCTACTTTATAGCTATTCTATAAACACTACAGGTACCCCATGCACCCACATCTACTTTATAGCTATTCTATAAACACTACAGGTACCCCATGCACCCACATCTACTTTATAGCTATTCTATAAACACTACAGGTACCCCAACCCACATCTACTTTATAGCTATTCTATAAACACTACAGGTACCCCATGCACCCACATCTACTTTATAGCTATTCTATAAACACTACAGGTACCCCATGCACCCACATCTACTTTATAGCTATTCTATAAACACTACAGGTACCCCATGCACCCACATCTACTTTATAGCTATTCTATAAACACTACAGGTACCCCATGCCCACATCTACTTTATAGCTATTCTATAAAAACACTGCACCCACATCTACTTTAAGAGTACCCCATGCACCCACATCTACTTTATAGCTATTCTATAAACACTACAGGTACCCCATGCACCCACATCTACTTTATAGCTATTCTATAAACACTACAGGTACCCCATGCACCCACATCTACTTTATAGCTATTCTATAAACACTACAGATACCCCATGCACCCACATCTACTTTATAGCTATTCTATAAACACTACAGATACCCCATGCACCCACACCTACTTTATAGCTATTCTATAAACACTACAGGCACCCCATGCCCTTTATAATACAGGCTTTGTGGGAACCTCAGAAAGAGTGTCTGATCATGATAACATACAACTTTCTTATAAAGTTCTAATTTTGTACATTAGTCAATCGGAGGTGACTCACTTATCTGTCATTGCCACCTGTTCGAGTATGGCGGATCCTGTGTTGCTTTTCCAGTTTCCAGAAATGGAGGTTCGCCTTGAAAAGAAACATTCAGGTGGGTGAACACACTTGCCAAAAATAATCTCTTGTCACGCTTGTAACACAATGTAGCGCTATGGAACACACATTACATGTTCTCAAAAACTATACAATATCAAACATGCACCTATCCTGAAACCTGATATTACAACATCCTGTAAACTGCTGCACAGGGCCCACCTATCTACCAACATCCAGGTAAACTGCTGCACAGGGCCCACCTATCTACCAACATCCTGTAAACTGCTGCACAGGGCCCACCTATCTACCAACATCCTGTAAACTGCTGCACAGGGCCCACCTATCTACCAACATCCTGTAAACTGCTGCACAGGGCCCACCTATCTACCAACATCCTGTAAACTGCTGCACAGGGCCCACCTACCTACCAACATCCTGTAAACTGCTGCACAGGGCCCACCTACCTACCAACATCCTGTAAACTGCTGCACAGGGCCCACCTATCTACCAACATCCTGTAAACTGCTGCACAGGGCCCACCTACCTACCAACATCCTGTAAACTGCTGCACAGGGCCCACCTATCTACCAACATCCTGTAAACTGCTGCACAGGGCCCACCTACCTACCAACATCCTGTAAACTGCTGCACAGGGCCCACCTACCTACCAACATCCTGTAAACTGCTGCACAGGGCCCACCTACCTACCAACATCCTGTAAACTGCTGCACAGGGCCCACCTATCTACCAACATCCTGTAAACTGCTGCACAGGGCCCACCTATCTACCAACATCCTGTAAACTGCTGCACAGGGCCCACCTATCTACCAACATCCTGTAAACTGCTGCACAGGGCCCACCTATCTACCAACATCCTGTTAAACTTAACAGTCAGGAGCCTTCTGATCAACTTTGTCACAGTTTGGTACAACAAATGCTTTGCTTTGGAAGTCCAGCAGGCTTAGGAAAGTCAGTCTGTAGTTTCTCTATAACTAGCCCTGTTATGCTTGATGTCAGTCTGTAGTTTCTCTATAACTAGCCCTGTTATGCTTGATGCCAGTCTGTAGTTTCTCTATAACTAGCCCTGTTATGCTTGATGCCAGTCTGTAGTTGCCCTATAACAAGCCCTGTTATGCTTGATGTCAGTCTGTAGTTGCCCTATAACTAGCCCTGTTATGCTTGATGTCAGTCTGTAGTTGCCCTATAACTAGCCCTGTTATGCTTGATGTCAGTCTGTAGTTGCCCTATAACTAGCCCTGTTATGCTTGATGCCAGTCTGTAGTTGCCCTATAACTAGCCCTGTTATGCTTGATGTCAGTCTGTAGTTGCTCTATAACTAGCCCTGTTATGCTTGATGTCAGTCTGTAGTTGCCCTATAACTAGCCCTGTTATGCTTGATGTCAGTCTGTAGTTTCTCTATAACTAGCCCTGTTATGCTTGATGCCAGTCTGTAGTTGCCCTATAACTAGCCCTGTTATGCTTGATGTCAGTCTGTAGTTGCCCTATAACTAGCCCTGTTATGCTTGATGCCAGTCTGTAGTTGCCCTATAACAAGCCCTGTTATGCTTGATGTCAGTCTGTAGTTGCTCTATAACTAGCCCTGTTATGCTTGATGTCAGTCTGTAGTTGCCCTATAACTAGCCCTGTTATGCCTGATGCCAGTCTGTAGTTGCCCTATAACAAGCCCTGTTATGCTTGATGTCAGTCTGTAGTTGCTCTATAACTAGCCCTGTTATGCTTGATGTCAGTCTGTAGTTGCCCTATAACTAGCCCTGTTATGCTTGATGTCAGTCTGTAGTTTCTCTATAACTAGCCCTGTTATGCTTGATGCCAGTCTGTAGTTGCCCTATAACTAGCCCTGTTATGCTTGATGTCAGTCTGTAGTTTCTCTATAACTAGCCCTGTTATGCTTGATGCCAGTCTGTAGTTGCCCTATAACAAGCCCTGTTATGCTTGATGTCAGTCTGTAGTTGCCTTATAACTAGCCCTGTTATGCTTGATGCCAGTCTGTAGTTGCCCTATAACTAGCCCTGTTATGCTTGATGTCAGTCTGTAGTTGCTCTATAACTAGCCCTGTTATGCTTGATGTCAGTCTGTAGTTGCCCTATAACTAGCCCTGTTATGCTTGATGTCAGTCTGTAGTTTCTCTATAACTAGCCCTGTTATGCTTGATGTCAGTCTGTAGTTGCCCTATAACTAGCCCTGTTAGGCTTGATGTCAGTCTGTAGTTGCCCTATAACTAGCCCTGTTATGCTTGACTTCTTGACAGGTGATCAAAACTAACCACACACAGAAAGACATACATGTAAGCCTTGTAGTCACTACCAATCCTCTGGATCCTGATGTCGTATTTGGCATCTATAAAGGGTTCTGTGGTGCTGTAGGTCTGAGTGATGGCCACAACACTGGCTATGTCTTGGAAGTCACTCAGGTTATCCACTTTTACCTGCATGAATACAATTACATCTACAAATGACATGCAACTAGAACCATACTTCTAACAGTGGGTGAGGCAAGACACACATTTGTCATGTTCCAGCATGGTTTCTCACAGTTCTTTTTTATGTGTGGATGACAGTAAAAATCAAAATGATAAAAGCAAACAAAAGACTGGTCGAGTTAATTTTCTTTCCCTTTTTCAGGTTTTTACATTCGTCTGAACGTTCTGTAGTTTGACTACAGCCATGCAAAAGGTACTTAGTGTTTTATGTTTCTCTCTAGTTGAACGGTATTGTTTCAAATCGGTGGGTAAAATACCCCTGTTTAGTTTCTATGATAGTTGTGAGACCAACTCTCTGTTTTGTCCTTCTTTAATAAGAACAATATTCTCAGTGTCATGGTTGGCTGAATGTTCTCATCCTGTGTTTTCCGGTTTTGACCAGACTTAACACATTTTATGTCATAGTCTCTGATCACTCACACCCAAGTCCCAATTACTAATTAGTATGAGTATTTAAGTTTGCTCTTTTGTCTTTAGTGTTGCTGTTCATTGTTATGTGTCATGTTGGTAAGTGTTATGTGCTACAGTTATGTGAGTGTTGCTTTGTTCAATTAGAAAGTCTCTTTTGTAACGCATTTTTTATTTATTTAAAGTGTTTTTCTATTTGGTGTTTGTTTAAAAAAAATCATTGCTTGTTTCACCACTTCATCGTCAGAATTGTGACACTTTGTGACTCATTTGATTTGTAACGCCTGTGTTTGCCCCTCACCTGTGTCTAGTTTACCTTCATTAGTTCTTGTATTTAGTTTGGTCCTTTTGTGTCAGTCCTTGTTGGTTCCTTGATGATATCAGTCCTTATTTGTGGTGAGTTCTTACATTTGTTCTTTTCTTTGTATTTGATCCAGTTCCAAGTCATAGTTTTAGTGATAAAGAGATGCGTGTTTTCAACTTCTGTAAATGTGTTCTGCTCTCCTGCAAGTAAGAGCAATCCTTGACAGTTTGCAGCTTTCTTTTCAAATATTTCATTTTTGTAAACATGCTACTTGCTTAATCTGTATGTGCAACTGCTGCAAAAGTCTCTACTATATTAAACTTCATTAACAACCAACTGTTGCAGCTCATTAGTTTTGGTATTCATACAAGTATTTCATTACAACCAACTGTTGCAGTTCATTAGTTTTGGTATTCATACAAGTATTTCATTACAACCAACTGTTGCAGTTCATTAGTTTTGGTATTCATACAAGTATTTCATTACAACCAACTGTTGCAGTTCATTAGTTTTGGTATTCATACAAGTATTTCATTACAACCAACTGTTGCAGTTCATTAGTTTTGGTATTCATACAAGTATTTCATTACAACCAACTGTTGCAGTTCATTAGTTTTGGTATTCATACAAGTATTTCATTACAACCAACTGTTGCAGTTCATTAGTTTTGGTATTCATACAAGTATTTCATTACAACCAACTGTTGCAGTTCATTAGTTTTGGTATTCATACAAGTATTTCATTACAACCAACTGTTGCAGCTCATTAGTTTTGGTATTCATACAAGTAATTCATTACCAACCAACTGTTGAAGTTCATTAGGGTTCCTCCGTCAGGAGGAAACCTATTGTTATTGTTAGTATTCTTATTATTAGGGTTCCTCCGTCAGGAGGAAACCTATTGTTATTGTTAGTATTCTTATTATTAGGGTTCCTCCGTCAGGAGGAAACCTATTGTTATTGTTAGTATTCTTATTATTATTAGGGTTCCTCCGTCAGGAGGAAACCTTTTGTTATTGTTAGTATTCTTATTAGGGTTCCTTATTAGGGTTCCTCCGTCAGGGTTAGGGTTAGTAATAGCCAATTTTAACTATGTTTGTAATCTTGTTGATACGTTTACTTGACTGTATCTGCAGTAATATAGTTTGTGTGCAAAAAGCAGCACATATTTTGTGGCAATTACAAATCAGCTGAGGTTTTTGGGTAACCAAACTCGGAACATTAATAGTATTGACTGAATTACGTTGGTGCTATCTTGTATAATTAGTCCCGTAACATCAATTGGTGGGAATTATGTATTACTCCAGAGTAATCATTAGATATTACCAAGTAAATAGCTCTGGAATATACACTTAAGCTTCAGCACAGCATATTGTAACTTTGAGTTTATTTTAATTGTGGTGTACTTGTTTTCTTGTTTTTATTTCACTATACAGCCACTACCGTTTTTGTTGTACATTAGTTTCCTTGCATTTTTTACAAGGTTACTGAGAATCACCTAAATAAGATTTACCAGAATAAATTACCACCAAATTAGTGTGTGTGCTGTAGTGGTACTTTACACCAGGCTACACTTAACTCTTCTTGTCATTGGGTTGCAATGGATGATGCAGGGTCCACTGAATGGCTGATGTGCAACTGGACCATTAGACGATACATATACAAGAACACATGTTTTCAATAACTTCACTCCTTAGTGACCCCTTTGCTCATCTTATCTCATCTTCAACCGCTTATCCGGGGTCGGGTCGCGGGGGTAGCAGCTCTAGCAGGGGACCTCAAACTTCCCTTTCCCGGGCAACATTAGCCAGCTCTGATTGGGGAATCCCGAGGCGTTCCCAGGCCAGTGTGGAGATATAATCTCTCCACCTAGTCCTGGGTCTTCCCCGAGGTCTCCTCCCAGCTGGACGTGCCTGGAACACCTCCCTAGGGAGGCGCCCAGGTGGCATTCGTACTAAATGCCCGAACCACCTCAACTGGCTCCTTTCTACGCAAAGGAGCAGCGGCTTTACTACGAGTTCCTCTCGGATGACTGAGCTTCTCACCCTATCCCTAAGGGAGAGGCCAGCCACCTTTCTGAGAAAACCCATTTCGGCCGCTTGTACCCGCGATCTCGTTCTTTCAGTCATGACCCAGCTTTCATGACCATAGGTGAGGGTAGGAACAAAGATTGACCGGTAGATCAAGAGCTTTGCCTTTCGGCTCAGCTCTCTTTTCATCACAACGGTGCGGTGAAGCGAATGCAACACCGCCCCCGCTGCTCCGATCCTCCGACCAATCTCCCGCTCCATTGTTCCCTCACTCGCGAACAAGACCCCGAGGTACTTGAACTCCTTCACTTGGAGTAAGGACTCACTCCCTACCCGGAGTAGGCACTCCCCCGGTTTCCTGCTGAGAGTCATGGCCTCAGATGTAGAGGTGCTAACCCTCATCCCTCACCCTCTTGCATTCAATTAATTTAACAATTTTATATATAACTAATATTAATTTTGAAATGGTGAAGTTTTGACTTGTTCTTTTTAAAACTAAATTACACAACTAGCAAAAAAGATTCCATTTGAAATGACAACTGTACTCAACCCTTATCAGGAGATACAAAAACTGTAATTTGGCTGGTCACAAAGAATTTAAAACATGCATCTGTTTAAGACAAAGATTTAATGTGTGACCATATATAGCTGTGCTATAGAAAACACTTGATTCCTTAAACTCTTAGGTGACTAATTGTTTTAGAGCAGATTGTTGCTGATACTTTTTAAATGTTCCATGGCTCCAATCACTGTCTCACTCATGATTTCCTGCTAATCAAACAAAACTATTCTATAATGCTGGACTTGCATGCATCATTAAGCTGTGTGCCACAACCACACTGTTCTTATGGTGATTATCACCATGTGGCAAACTCTGTGGCATACCTTGAACAAAACCTTGAAAAAAAAATATTGCCATCGTAACTTCTGCTGTCATGTTTAACACTAGGTTGTACACACATAGACCATCATTATATGGGTTCAGAAAGGGCAATTACATATAGAGCCCATTTGGGTTTATCAAACAACTCAGTTAACATTAGTTACTATATAGTTAACAGTGGAAAGTCAACACTAGACAATTTGTTGTATACTTGGCCACTGGATTGACATTGCTGCAGGCAGCTATATTTAGTTTTGGTATTCTTACAAGTAAATCATTAACAACCAACTATTGAAGTTCATTATTTTTGAGAAACTTTAACTGTTCACTTATCTAATGTGTCTTCTTTTGTTTGTGATGTTTTTTGGATTTGCATTTTTGGTTTCTGTTTGAACAACAGTTATATGATATGTAACTGTAAATAAAAATTATACAACTGAGGTACTATTCAAAAGCTTTTGACATTTATACATTTTGGCATTATACTTGAATTGTATCATAAATTAAATCATTAAATAAAGTGCGCATTTATAAATTTAGGCCATACTTTTCCCATTCCATTGGGCGCATGTCCAATAATAAATCATTAAATAAATCATTAATTAAAGTGCACATTTATATATGTAGGCCATAGCTTTCCCATTCCAGAGTGAGCATGTCCAATCATAAATCATTAAATAAATCATTAAATAAAGTGCACATTTATATATGTAGGCCATAGCTTTCCCATTCCAGAGTGAGCATGTCCTATCATAAATCACTAAAATAAATCATTAAATAAAGTGCACATTTATATATTTAGAACATACCTTTCCCATTCCAGAGTGAGCATGTCCTATCTTTACCACCACAGGAAAGGAGGGCATTGAGATCTGAAAGAGATGACATATTAGGTTGACTAGGCATTACATCATTCTGTATCAGAAAACATGTTAAGTGCAGTACCCGTCACTGCATTCTGGAATGAATATACTTGTTGGTTTATGTACATGTCACTGCATTCTGAAACAGATTTACTTGTTGGGTTATGTACACGTCACTGCATTCTGAAACGGATTTACTTGTTGGGTTATGTACACGTCACTGCATTCTGAAACGGATTTACTTGTTGGGTTATGTACACGTCACTGCATTCTGAAACGGATTCACTTGTTGAGACCTGGAAGTTCTAAAGACTTCACGGACAGTTTCTAAAGACCTGAAAGGGTTCAAGACTACTGAGATTAAATGTAAGTTCCAGAGACATGGAAGGTTCTAGAGACGATTTGGATAATGTTCTTATGACAGGGAAGTTCTAAGTTCTAAAGACTTCTCGGCCCGGTTCTAGAGAACTGAACATGTTCTGAATTGCTTCTATGTAATTGTGCTATATAAATAAATGTACCTAGATTTAGTAGATTCAGGTTTAGTAGTTTGTTGCTGTAATCAGGTACAGTATATGTTTTGTTCTTACCATGTCTCTGTGGTTGGGATAGAAGGTCTGGTTGACCAAAGGGAATTTGTCATGGCCTAGTTTCTTAGAGATGGCAATCAGCTGGGCAAACTGGTGGATGGATAAAACATACAGTTAGCGTAATGATTGGATAATTAATCAGGTGGGCAAACTGGTGGATGGATAAAACATACAGTTAGCGTAATGATTGGATAATTAATCAGGTGGGCAAACTGGTGGATGGATAAAACATACAGTTAGCGTAATGATTGGATAATTAATCAGCTGGGCAAACTGGTAAAAAATGAAACATACAGTTAGAATAATGATTGGATAAATCCCTGAACATATTTATAGAATTCACCTACATTTTAGAACATCAAGCACATTTGCATTTGAAGCTGTGGAGCTGATAGGCTCCCACAATATCTGACGATATTTAGTATTATTCAAAAATGTGTCAAATGTCTTATATTCTACTAGCTCCGTTTTACAATGTCAATAGGATATTAATATATTACTAGTTGAAACATATTGTTGGAATGGGTATTTATTATTTAAAACTGAAGCATGCATGTAGAAACAACACAAATCACTGCTCTGCTGTAAGGTGAACTGTGCAGTATACCAACAAATATGACATTATAATAATAGTACAAAAATGCAAACTTCTGTCAAAAACAGAGTAGTAAACAAATTACTCCCTTCTGTAAAATGTTCTATAGTCAAAAATACAAAAAACTATCCCATAGTATTCTCAATTGACTAACTTGGCTCTGACGTTCTGCTTGACCACAAATCGGTTGTTGTGGTAAAATGTAAAACCTTCTGCACTTCATGTCAAGAGTTTAGCTTCATGATTCATACCGTTTAAGCACGCTGTTTAACTAGTATAAGTATTTCCGTCCAGGCATTGTGTATCTTGGGTTTAACGTCTTTAAAAACTGTTTAAAACCATCTCAACCGCTTGAATTGGCACCATGTCTCTGGCAACGTAATTGGTGACAGCGTTTATTAGATCTTGCCGTCTGTCGATTTTTCTGTCGTAAGGTACTTTCTTGGTAGATGAATCGGCCAAAGTTTGTTACGTGTGTTTTTTTATTTGACCCTGTCAGCTGCAGGCGCGTCGTGTTCGGCATATATATTATATTATATATATATATATATCACGGCATATATATTTTATTATATATATATATGTATATCACTCGCAAAGCTTTTCATTATTCTCATATTCAGTGCGGTGGGTAGTTCGAAGATGATCAAAAAGATCGGACTCATAATCGAAACCGACAACCTCCTCCATGCTAGTGATGACGACCCACGTCTAGGAATTTAATCTACCATGGATTGTTTGCTGGTGTTTAAATATCTCCTGTCACAGTTTCTTTGCTCATTTCAACTTCTGTCAGCAACGCACGCTCTGAATGCGCGTGTCACATGTGCACCCTATGCGCGCAGTCAATTAGCGAACAATAATTGATGCAGCATTTTGATTGGTTTCTGAAAATGAGTGCCATACTCGATAATATGATTTTGCATATCGTTTAAACAACAATGACAATATTATCGCAAACGATATATATCGCACACCCCTAATGTATTAGAGTGTCTCACCACCCAGGGTTTGTTACACAGACTGTAGACAGGTTAGCAATACACAATCTGTATGTAATAATGTGTCTCACCTCCCAGGGTTTGTCACACAGACTGTAGACAGGTTAGTAATACACAATCTGTATGTAATAATGTGTCTCACCTCCCAGGGTTTGTCACACAGACTGTAGACAGGTTAGGAATACAAATCTGTATGTAATAATGTGTCTCACCTCCCAGGGTTTGTCACACAGACTGTAGACAGGTTAGGAATACAAATCTGTATGTAATAATGTGTCTCACCTCCCAGGGTTTGTTACACGGACTGTAGACAGGTTAGTAATACACAATCTGTATGTATTAGTGTGTCTCACCACCCAGGGTTTGTCACACAGACTGTAGACAGGTTAGTAATACACAATCTGTATGTATTAGTGTGTCTCACCACCCAGGGTTTGTTACACGGACTGTAGACAGGTTAGTAATACACAATCTGTATGTATTAGTGTGTCTCACCACCCAGGGTTTGTCACACAGACTGTAGACAGGTTAGTAATACACAATCTGTATGTATTAGTGTGTCTCACCACCCAGGGTTTGTCACACAGACTGTAGACAGACTCCAGTGAGTTGATGCTTGGAACTCCAGCATACTGCAGGCCGATGATGAGATTCCTGAAGTCTTCATTTTGGGTCATGCTGTATGCATGTTGTCGCACCAAGACAAAGTCAGGCTTAAAAGATCTGAAAGGACCAACAAGAAAAGTTAATGGGATCACTAGATCGTATATCGCTGTATATGTATCAGCTAATATGTGCCATCCTGCAAAAAATGTTTGTATAAAAAACACGTCACCCTGTCTTGACCAATGTATCTTTGTCCAGGTATCAGTACATCTAAATACTCCAATAAAATATTGTTTCATGTTCTGGCAATGCCTTTCAAGCAAACGAGACAACACAGAGAACCATAGAAAAATGTCAACATTTACAGTAAATAAAAAGTAACACTGTTTAAAGATAAGCAATATCAAATAAATAAAGAGTATTCACATTCTCAACAGAGCACTGAAATCATGGCACATATAATAGAGCCAAATGAGGTCTGGGCTTAAGAAGCATGTAGGATGCCAACTAAAGTATAAGTTTATTAATTCATGTGTTGGATGCCAACTAGAGTAAAAGTTTAATAATTATTGTGTTGGATGCCAACTAGAGTATACGTTTAATAATTAATGTGTAGGATGCCAACTAGAGTATACGTTTAATAATTAATGTGTAGGATGCCAACTAGAGTATACGTTTAATAATTAATGTGTTGGATGCCAGCTAGAGTATACGTTTAATAATTAATGTGTAGGATGCCAACTAAAGTATAAGTTTATTAATTCATGTGTTGGATGCCAACTAGAGTAAAAGTTTAATAATTATTGTGTTGGATGCCAACTAGAGTATACGTTTAATAATTAATGTGTAGGATGCCAACTAGAGTATACGTTTAATAATTAATGTGTAGGATGCCAACTAGAGTATACGTTTAATAATTCATGTGTTGGATGTCAGCTAGAGTATACGTTTAATAATTCATGTGTAGGATGCCAACTAGAGTATACGTTTAATAATTAATGTGTTGGATGCCAGCTAGAGTATACGTTTAATAATTCATGTGTAGGATGCCAACTAGAGTATACGTTTAATAATTAATGTGTTGGATGCCAGCTAGAGTATACGTTTAATAATTCATGTGTAGGATGCCAACTAGAGTATAAGTTTAATAATTAATGTGTTGGATGCCAGCTAGAGTATAAGTTTAATAATTAATGTGTAGGATGCCAACTAGAGTATACGTTTAATAATTAATGTGTTGGATGCCAGCTAGAGTATAAGTTTAATAATTATTGTGTTGGATGCCAACTGGAGTATAAGTTTAATAATTAATGTGTTAAATGCCAACTAGAGTATAATAATAACACCCAGGTTTAATAATAACATCCAGGTTTAATAATAACACCAAGGGGCACTACAAACTATCCCTAACACTAACCCAATCAATACTATACATTAGTAACAAACTAACCCTAACACTAACCCAATCAATACTATACATTAGTAACAAACTAACCCTAACACTAACCCAATCAATACTATACATTAGTAACAAACTAACCCTAACACTAACCCAATCAATACTATACATTAGTAACAAACTAACCCTAACACTAACCCAATCAATACTATACATTAGTAACAAACTAACCCTAACACTAACCCAATCAATACTATACATTAGTAACAAACTAACCCTAACACTAACCGAATCAATACTATACATTAGTAACAAACTAACCCTAACACTAACCCAATCAATACTATACATTAGTAACAAACTATCCCTAACACTAACCCAATCAATACTATACATTAGTAACAAACTAACCCTAACACTAACCGAATCAATACTATACATTAGTAACAAACTAACCCTAACACTAACCCAATCAATACTATACATTAGTAACAAACTAACCCTAACACTAACCGAATCAATACTATACATTAGTAACAAACTAACCCTAACACTAACCCAATCAATACTATACATTAGTAACAAACTAACCCTAACACTAACCGAATCAATACTATACATTAGTAACAAACTAACCCTAACCCTAAAACTAACCCAATCAATACTATACATTAGTAACAAACTATCCCTAACACTAACCCAATCAATACTATACATTAGTAACAAACTAACCCTAACACTAACCGAATCAATACTATACATTAGTAACAAACTAACCCTAACACTAACCCAATCAATACTATACATTAGTAACAAACTAACCCTAACACTAACCCAATCAATACTATACATTAGTAACAAACTAACCCTAACACTAACCCAATCAATACTATACATTAGTAACAAACTAACCCTAACACTAACCGAATCAATACTATACATTAGTAACAAACTAACCCTAACCCTAAAACTAACCCAATCAATACTATACATTAGTAACAAACTAACCCTAACCTAATCAATACTATACATTAGTAACAAAGTTACCCTAAACCCTAACCCTAAACACTTAAACATCATTGGACAGTATAAGTACAGTATACAAGTACAGTACAATATACAGTACAGTATACAAGTAAAGTACAGAAAAATGCAGTTTGCAAAATGAGCAGTGCAAAAATGATATGGAGTACAGTGTGTCAAAGTATGAATGAAATAAAATGGAGTACAGAGTGTCAATGAGCCTGTGTATGAGTCAAACGAGATGGAGTACAATGAGCCTGTGTATGAGTCAAATGAGATGGAGTACAATGTGCCAATGTATGAGTCAAATGAGATGGAGTACAATGAGCCTGTGTATGAGTCAAATGAGATGGAGTACAATGTGCCAATGTATGAGTCAAATGAGATGGAGTACAGTGTGTCATTGTATGAATGAAATAAAATGGAGTACAGAGTGTCAATGAGCCAATGTATGAGTCAAATGAGATGGAGTACAATGAGCCAATGTATGAGTCAAATGAGATGGAGTACAATGTGCCAATGTATGAGTGAAATGAGATGGAGTACAATGTGCCAAGGTATGAGTCAAATGAGATGGAGTACAGAGTGTCAATGAGCCAATGTATGAGTCAAATGAGATGGAGTACAATGAGCCAATGTATGAGTCAAATGAGATGGAGTACAATGTGCCAATGTATGAGTCAAATGAGATGGAGTACAATGTGCCAAGGTATGAGTCAAATGAGATGGAGTACAATGAGCCTGTGTATGAGTCAAATGAGATGGCGTACAATGAGCCTGTGTATGAGTCAAATGAGATGGAGTACAATGTGTCAATGTGCCAATGTATGAGTAAAATGAGATGGAGTACAATGAGCCTGTGTATGAGTCAGATGAGATGGAGTACAATGAGCCTGTGTATGAGTCAAATGAGATGGAGTACAATGAGCCAATGTATAAGTCAGTGGATAGTACAAATGATAAGCATTGTGCAAATGGCAAATATAATAAATAGGCTAGCAGTGTGCAGGGCAATTTGATTCTCTCTCTTCTCCTAGCAACTATTCCCTAGATAGTTGTAAATCAAAATGTTTTCTTGTCTGGTTAAACAATTGTTAAAATAAAATGTATTAATAGAACATGTTTATGTTGTACTTTCTGAAAGAGAATGACTATAATAAGTCTTTGATTTCATCAGGACTCACCTCGTTACTGTGGTTCCATATTCCATATTCCTGATCACCTGCATGTCCATGTTGCATGTTCCATTGGCATAAGATACCATATTGAGCTCTGAGAACTCTGCCTGACACAAACAAACAACACAGGTGTGATTTGCAAATATATATATATATATACACACTGATGAGCTAAACATGAGGACCGAAGCATGGACTTTACCTACGGCTTATGGCACCAAGACATTAGAAACAGATCACTGTGAGTTGCCAGATGGAGCAGCTGAGAATCGGACTTGTTGATCCAGCACATCACCTCCACCTTACCAGTCAGTTAACCATACCAGCACTAGGTTCTACATCAGTTAACCATACCAGCACTAGGTTCTACATCTCCTAATCACCTCCACCATACCAGTCAGTTAACCATACCAGCACTAGGTTCTAAAACTCCTAATCACCTCCACCATACCAGTCAGTTAAACATACCAGCAGTGTAAGTTCTACATCTCCTAATCACCTCCACCTAACCAGTCAGTTAACCTTACCAGCACTAGGTTCTACATCTCCTAATCACCTACACCATACCAATCAGTTAACCATACCAGCACTAGGTTCTACATCTCCTAATCACCTCCACCTAACCAATCAGTTAACCATACCAGCACTAGGTGCTACATCTCCTAATCACCTCCACCATACCAGTCAGTTAACCATACCAGCACTAGGTTCTACATCTCCTAATCACCTCCACCTAACCAGTCAGTTAACCTTACCAGCACTAGGTTCTACATCTCCTAATCACCTCCACCATACCAATCAGTTAACCATACCAGCACTAGGTTCTACATCTCCTAATCACCTCCACCATACCAGTCAGTTAAACATACCAGCAGTAAGTTCTACATCTCCTAATCACCTCCACCTAACCAGTCAGTTAAACATACCAGCACTAGGTTCTACATCTCCTAATCACCTCCACCATACCAGTCAGTTAAACATACCAGCACTAAGTTCTACATCTCCTAATCACCTCCACCATACCAGTCAGTTAAACATACCAGCACTAAGTTCTACATCTCCTAATCACCTCCACCATACCATATCACGAAGGTTGAACGGAAGGCTCGGATCTCATTCCGCCCTGCTGTCTTTGCCTTGCGGGTTCACATCTCCTCGGGGGCGTCCTCTCTCCAAATTCGCTGCCTGGGGGGTGGAGTCACTGGCTCGCTATAGTTCTCTTTTGTTCGCTCAATTTGAGTAGCTTGTGAGCAAAAACGAAACATCCCAGTTGCTAACTGTGGGGTGGAGTCACTGGCTCGCTATAGTTCCCTATCAGGGAACTTCGAGCTGCGTGAAAACGCTATGAGAACGCTCTGCGTGAGTGCGTCATGAAGCACATGTGTAATCAGTCCAATGGCGTGACAGAACGTCACAGACGGGTGACGTCGCGACCAGGAAGTCATAAAAGCACCCCTAATTACCGGCACCTTCAGTTTTTTGTTGCTTCAGCAAGTGCATGTTGTGACAGTCCTCGCGGGTTTCTGCTATTACGTTGTTAATTCAGAAATTTTCTTTGCATTTATGTACAAGAGCTCACCGCGATTATGACAACCGAGCGGCGTTTCAGACAGTGTGCTTCTCCCTGCAACCGCTTTCTCACGGGCCGGGACACACATGTTCTGTGCGTAGTTTGTTTTGGAGAGGAGCATGCTCAGCTAGCCTTGGAAGAGGCTAGCCGTAAGCATTGCGACCGTCTCGCCATCGGTACACTTCGCTCTCGCCTGGCGCTTTTTCAGGAAAGCGGCTCGGTTCGCGTTCCCCGCGGTTCAGGTCCCGCCGCTGCCGAGGCACGGCGCCGACTGACGTCGTGGGGTTCGCAAGCGGATCTAGCATGCGGTTCCGAGATGGCTTCCGCAATTTCTCGGTCTTCGTCTGCTAGAGCCAGTGCCTCAGCTCGGGGTCCGGAAGCACCCGCGCGGGTTTCTTCCGCCCTGGGGGAGGCACCTTTTTCTCAGCCGTCCAGTTCTGAGGAAATGGAGGTTGAAAACCTTGAGGCGGAGGCTGAATTGTTGGTTGTCACCCGCGAACGAGGAGCTGCTGGAGGTACTCACCCGAGCTGTGGGAAACATCGACTCGACAGACTCAACATCGAGTGGCCGGCTGACAGGCAGGAGTCTGCTTCAACCAGTAAGTTGAATGAACGATTCTTGCCCTCCCGGCTTTACCTCCTCGCTGGTGTTTGCCTTTCTTCCCGGACCTCCACACTGAGGTGTTGAGGTCCTGGAATAAGCCGGTGTCGTCCCGGGTGTTTAATCCGCGGACTCATATGTACTCTAATGTTGCCGAGGCTAATGTTCATGGGTACGGACCGATGCCGGTCGCGGAGGAGATACTGGCTAGCCATTTATCTCCCGCGGCATCGTCTCTGAGGACACTGGCATTTAGTAGATTTTCTGGCAGAGTGGAAGACCCTGCCGAATATATCTCAGTGGGTCCTGCGGATAATCGAGAGCGGGTATGCCATCCAATTCAGGACGCATCCGCCTCGTTTCAATGGGGTCCTGCCCACAGTGGTGGGCCCAGAGCAGGCTCTGGTACTGGAGCAGGAGGCACAGGTGACCACTTTCCTGGGCGTAGTCTGGGATTCGACCACGATGCGGGCACATCTGTCTCCTGCACGTGTGGCGTCAATCCTTGCAGCCGTCGAGCAGGTGAGGCTAGGCCAGTCACTCTCTGTGAAACAGTTTCAGAGACTGTTGGGTCTGCTGGCAGCAGCGTCCAACGTTATTCCTTGCGGCCTGCTGTTCATGAGACCGTTACAGTGGTGGCTCAGAACCAAGGGGTTCTCTCCGAGGGGAAACCAGTTCCGCATGATCACTGTTACGCGGCGTTGTCTCCGCACGCTGGTCATGTGGAGGAAGCCTTGGTTCCTAACCCAGGGTCCCGTGTTGGGAGCTCCGTGTCGTCGTGTTACACTAACGACGGATACCTCCCTCACCGGTTGGGGGGCGATCATGAGTGGTCAAGGGCTCTGGCGGGGCCATCAGCTATCATGGCACATAAATTGGCTAGAGATGCTGGCAGTTTACCAGGCTCTGAAGCACTGCCTCCCAGACCTAAGGGGTCATCATGTCCTTGTCCGGTCGGACAACACATCGGTGTGTTTTTACATCAACCACCAGGGGGGTCTGCGCTCACGCCCACTTTACAATCTGGCCCGCCAGGTCCTTCTGTGGTCCCACGGGAAGCTCCTTTATTTAAGGGCCATTTTTATCCCGGGGTACCTAAATCAGGGGGCAGACACCCTGTCGAGGCAGGGGCTGAGGCCCGGGGAGTGGAGACTCCATCCCGAGGTGGTGGAGCTCCTTTGGTCGCACTTCGGTCGGGCCGAAGTGGACCTGTTTGCGTCCAGAGAGACGTCACACTGTCCTCTGTGGTTTTCGCTGGCTTATCCAGCCCCGCTGGGGCTGGATGCCATGGTGCAGGCATGGCCGAGGTCACGCCTGTAAGCTTTCCCCCCGGTTGCTCTGCTCCCAGGAGTTCTGGAGAGGATCCGTCAGGAGCGGGTCAGTCTACTGCTCGTAGCACCGTACTGGCCGGCCCGAGTATGGTTTGCGGACCTAATATCTCTCCTCGTCGGCTCTCCTCTGGAGATGCCGATCAGGAGGGACCTGCTTTCCCAGGCGCATGGGGTCATCCTTCACTCCCGCCCGGAGCTGTGGAAACTATGGGCCTGGCCTCTGAGGGGGCCCGCCTTTTAGTTTCAGGTCTCTCGACTGAGGTCGCTGAGACCATCCTTCACTCCAGAGCTCCAGCCACAAGGAAGGCGTATGCCGCCAGGTGGAAACTGTTCACCTCGTGGTGTAGAGAACGGCAGGTGGACCCAGTTAACTGCCCAGTGTTTGCAGTACTGGAGTTCCTGCAGCAACGCTTCTCTACAGGTCTATCCCCATCCACACTGAAGGTGTATGTGGCGGCTTTGTCCGCATGCCATGTCCCTCTAAATGGGGTTTCTCTGGGGAGACACCCACTGGTATCACGCTTCCTTCGTGGCGCCCGGAGGCTGAGGCCAGCAGCTGGGACCTGGCCATTGTACTAGAAGGCCTCTCCCGTGCTCCGTTTGAGCCCATTGAGGAGGTCCCTGACAAGTTCGTGACCCTCAAGACGGTCTTCTTACTTGCCATCTCTTCTCTGAAGAGGATTGGTGATATGCAAGCGCTGTCGGTGGCGCCCTCTTGCTTGGACTTCTCACCCGGGATGGTCAAGGCGTTTCTACTACCTTCACCCGGGTATGTCCCCAAGGTCCCAACTAACATCGTTGGGCCTATTGTGCTGCAAGCCTTCTGCCCTCCTCCTTTTTTGACGTCGGACCAGAAGAAGCATAACCTCCTCTGCCCGGTGAGTGTGCTTTGGACAGTTGTTCGTGTGCTTTGGACCACCCAAGAGAGGGGGTCCTGTGTCTAAGCAGAGGATGAGCAAGTGGGTGGTTGAGGCCATCTCACTTGCTTACGAGTCGGCTGGTCAGCCTTCACCCTTGGCAGTTCGAGCCCACTCGACCAGGAGTATGGCGGCTTCAAAAGCCCTTTTGTCAGGTAAAGTGTCTCTACATGACGTCTGTGTTGCGGCAGGCTGGTCCTCACCGCACACGTTCGTGAGATTTTACCAGCTTGACTTTAGCTCCACGCAAGGGGCGCAGGTGCTTTCGTCCCAATGTGCGCTCTGACTTCACATGGCGGACACTTGCTCGTATGGCGAAGTGGGTAGTGGCGTTCCCATAGCGTTTTCACGCAGCTCGAAGTTCCCTGATAGGGAACGTCTCCGGTTACGTATGTAACCTTAGTTCCCTGAGGAGAACGAGACGCTGCGTGTCTGTGCCATACTCCCAGCATGCCCTTGGCACTTGCTTCAGCCCATCAGAAACTGAAGGTGCCGGTAATTAGGGGTGCTTTTATGACTTCCTGGTCGCGACGTCACTCGTCTGTGACGTTCCGTCACGCCATTGGACTGATTACACATGTGCTTCATGACGCACTCACGCAGAGCGTTCCCATAGCGTTTTCACGCAGCGTCTCGTTCCCCTCAGGGAACTAAGGTTACATACGTAACCGGAGACGTTCTCCTTTGTTCGCTCATTTCGAGTAGCCTGTGAGCAAAAACTAAACCTCCCCATATGCTGCTTGGGGTGCGGTTGTCACTGGTTCGCTACAGTTCTCTTTTGTTCCCTCAACTCGAGTAGCTTTGTGAGCAAAAACTAAACCTGCCCGAGTGGTCGTGGTCGATTGGCGTCCCTGGGTTGATGCTCGGCAAAGTGGGTGGGTGTTTTCCGGCCTATTGGGCCCTGTTTCAGGGTTTTCCCCTGTTCAGGGCCACGGCTTCACTGGACCCCCCTGTCTCATTCTAAGATTTATGCTGCTATAGTATGGTGCCGGGGACATAGAGAATCAGGGTGTCTAACCTCTCCTTGCGTTTTGTCTCTACTTACATCAGTCTGGCCATGTCCTGGGTTTATCCGTTCATGGCCATAGTTTCACTAACCCCCCTGTCTCCTTCAAGAATTGTGCTGGTATACAGTTGTGCCGGAAACTAGTGTCCACCCTCTCCCTGTGTTTGTTCCCACTTCTGTTAAGGGGGACCCGTGCCTGCTGGCCACGCTGTGGGACCAATCAGCTATGGACACAGAACTATCATACCCATCAACCCTCGAATATTCAACTATTCCGGTTTTTAAGATGCTCACACATTGCCTGCTTGCACTGTATACTATTAACTGAGGAGGACTGGTGATCCCAGTCCTGGTGATCCCTCAGAGCCTGGTTCCTCTCTAGGTTTCTTCCTAAATCTGACCTTCAGGGAGGTTTTCCTAGCCGCTGTGTATCAACTTGTTCAACTTGTTTCTTGTTCAACTTGTTGATGTGTGCTCTGTTGGATTCAGGCTGGGTGATTGTAAAAGCACTTTGTGACAACTTTGTTGTAAAAAAAGTCTGTATAAATAAATTTGATTGATTGATTGATAATCACCTCCACCATACCAGTCAGTTAACCATACAAGTATTAGGCTCTACAACTACAGCCACCATACCAGTCAGAGCAGGCCCTATTTGAAAACTAACTTAAGTAAATTGTATGATAACACATTTTTGTTTAGCATGTATTAGCCTATATTATTTCACTGTTGAAGTTAAAACATATTACTAAAAGATGAACGTGTTTCTTAAACTCTTATATCCATTTTAGTAGGCTATGGTTTGCGTTAGCAAACACAAAATGGTTTTTTACTTTTTAATGCTGCTACAGTATTTTAAATTTCATCAACAACAAAATATTTTGTATTACATAAAAGGAAGACATGAAAGTTCAACAACATCAACAACAGCAGCAGCAACAACAACTATAATTTGTGGTCATGCCAGTTCTAAATGTAGTTCTTAAGTAATGATGAACACATTGAAACCAGTGTAAGATAGTACCAACCTGTTCCACTGTGATGTCATAGTGTGTAGGATAGTACCAGCCTGTTCCACTGTGATGTCATAGTGTGTAGGATAGTACCAACCTGTTCCATTGTGATGTCATAGTGTGTAGGATAGTACCAACCTGTTCCACTGTGATGTCATAGTGTGTAGAATAGACCAACCTGTTCCACTGTGATGTCATAGTGTGTTGGATAGTAATAACCTGTTCCACTGTGATGTCATAGTGTGTTGGATACTAATAACCTGTTCCATTGTGATGTCATAGTGTGTTGGATAGTAATAACCTGTTCCATTGTGATGTCATAGTGTGTTGGATAGTACCAACCTGTTCCACTGTGATGTCATAGTGTGTTGGATAGTAATAACCTGTTCCATTGTGATGTCATAGTGTGTTGGATAGTAATAACCTGTTCCATTGTGATGTCATAGTGTGTTGGATAGTAATAACCTGTTCCATTGTGATGTCATAGTGTGTTGGATAGTACCAACCTGTTCCACTTTGATGTCATAGTCTCCTTGGAGCTTCTTTCCTCTAAACAATTTTGCCCTTAGAAACAAAACAGAAATACATTAAATATATCAGAGCCAAGACAAACATTTAAAAAAGGTTGCCGAGAAGTTAGGTGTAAGGCCAAAAAAGGTTGCAACTTCTAATTCTAATACCACCAAGATTAATAACGTTGTTGTTCTGTCCCTGAGAAAGAGACTTTAGCATAGTTGCTCCAAGGTTCTTGCTGTAATTAGAAATGTGTTCGTATGATACCTATTCTATTTTTAAGAACAATCGAAGACCACACAAGACCAACAAGACATTTTCAATAACAGACAACACTTATGTATTTAATAAATCTAAAGCTTCATTAAGAGACAATACTTACTGAATAAGAAACAAAGATGTATAAGACATGTTGAAAATATTTTTTAAACTTTTTTTACATATCTTTAAACAAAAAAACAGATAAGTTTTCTGGCCACTGTGGGTTAGGGTGTGTGTTAGGGTTGGGTGTGGGTTAGGGTGTGGGTTAGGGTGTGGGTTATGGTTAGTGTTAGAGTCTGGGTTAGGGTTACACTTACAGACATTGGGTCTAACAAAGCATTTAAGAAAGGATGTAGAGGAATGTGCAGAGCTTGCATCTGTATTCACAATAAGGCATTATTAAGGTAACTGCTTCCTTATTAAGGTAACTCCTTCTTTATCAAGGTAACTACTTCCTTATTAAGGTAACTACTTCCTTATTAAGGTAACTTCTTCTTTATTGAGGTTACTACTTCCTTATTAAGGTAACTACTTCTTTATTGAGGTTACTACTTCCTTATTAAGGTAACTACTTCTTTATTAAGGTAACTACTTCTTTATTAAGGTAACTACTTCTTTATTAAGGTAACTACTTCGTTATTAAGGTAACTACTTCGTTATTAAGGTAACTACTTCGTTATTAAGGTAACTACTTCGTTATTGAGGTAACTACTTCGTTATTAAGGTAACTACTTTGTTATTAAGGTAACTACTTTGTTGTTAAGGTAACTACTTTGTTATTAAGGTAACTACTTTGTTATTAAGGTAACTACTTTGTTATTAAGGTAACTACTTTGTTATTAAGGTAACTACTTTGTTATTAAGGTAACTACTTCTCTATTAAGGTAACTACTTCGTTATTAAGGTAACTACTTCGTTTCTAAGGTAACTACTTCGTTATTAAGGTAACTACTTCGTTATTAAGGTAACCACTTCGTTATTAAGGTAACTACTTCGTTATTAAGGTAACTACTTCCTTGTTAAGGTAACTACATTCTTATTAAGGTAACTACTTCTTTATTAAGGTTGTGTGTGGGGAAATCAGTCTATACTTGACTAAACAGGTTTAATCAGGTCGGTAGTGGCAGTCTAGTGTTGTGTCCCAGACTTCCTGTTTAAATATATTACTTGAGATTCTGTGGTGCTGTGATATTGATGAACTTAGCCTCACTACATTGTGGACATATTAGAGACAAATGTAAGCGCAGGCTCTGATGATCACATGTTCAATATAACTGCTTTTTAAATCTCCAATATTACAGAAAGCTTCCTGTTGTCCAAATCACACACATAAACAGGCATCAATTAAGATGCAGTAGGAATTCCTAAACCATATAGTATTTGTTTATATTCAGATGCAGTAGTAATTCCTAAACCATATAGTATTTGTTTATATTCAGATGCAGTAGACATTCCTAAACCATATAGTATTTGTTTATATTCAGATGCAGTAGACATTCCTAAACCATATAGTATTTGTTTATATTCAGATGCAGTAGACATTCCTAAACCATATAGTATTTGTTTATATTCAGATGCAGTAGTAATTCCTAAACCATATAGTATTTGTTTATATTCAGATGCAGTATTAATTCTAAACATTGGATGTTTCTGTCCCCTTCTACCTCTCTTTCTCTCCTCCTCATTCACTAGGTTTCTGAACCTCTCTGCTATATTCTCCACTCTAATAGAATTGCAAATTAAATAAGCTGGAATGAAATGAATAAATAGTCAATGTTAACAAACTAACATGAAACAGAGTAAGAAAAGATTAACAAAGTCATGAGAACAACAGCCAAAACAATAGTAATAATGAAATAAATTAAAACGAAATATGTACAAAATAAAATAAGTTAAATCATGTGCATGCATAGAGTATATAGGTACCACATTATGTAATAAATAAACCCTTCCTGTCTCGCACTCTCTATCTCTCCCTTCATAGTCCCATTGCCCTGAGGATGCTCTCACAGAATGGGATGGTGCAGCACTCTGGTTATCAGGCAACCGTTTCCAAGGCAACTGAACAGACTGCTTAGCACCCTCCCCCATCGCTGTTGAATCTCACTGCCTCTTTTAGTTCCCATCAGCATATCCTAATTTGTGGTTCTGTTTAAATGTAAACTCAGTTACTTACATTAGATGGACTAGCGGACTGCTATGTACTATGTACCGCACTAAGTATTATGTACCCCACTAGGTATTATGTACCCCACTAGGTATTATGTACCCCACTAGGTATTATGTACCCCACTAGGTATTATGTACCCCACTAGGTATTATGTACCCCACTAGGTATTATGTACCCCACTATGTATTATGTACCCCACTAGGTATTATGTACCCCACTAGGTATTATGTACCCCACTAGGTATTGTGTACCCCACTAGGTATTATGTACCCCACTATGTATTATGTACCCCACTAGGTATTATGTACCCCAATAGGTATTAGGTACCCCAATAGGTATTATGTACCCCAATAGGTATTATGTACCCCAATAGGTATTATGCATTAAAGCCAGATACCCTAACATTTGGCCATATAAACACAACAGAACATTATCTATTAAAGCCCTATACCCTAACACGTGGTCATATAAACAGAAAATTATGTATTAAAGCCCTATATCATAACATGTGGCCATATAAACAGAACATTATCTATTAAAGCCCTATATCATAACATGTGGTCATATAAACAGAACATTATCTATTAAAGCCCTATATCATAACATGTGGTCATATAAACAGAACATTATCTATTAAAGCCCTATATCATAACATGTGGTCATATAAACAGAACATTATCTATTAAAGCCCTATATCATAACATGTGGCCATATAAACACAACAGAACATTGACAGATCCATATTCTATTTATATCACAAAATATCTCTAATCCTAGAGCTCGTAGCAAGCTTTTTATCCAAGGAGTATAGAGAACTAGTTGTGTGTGTGTTCAGATACACAAGGCCATATCCCTACCAACTTTAAACCACTGATTTCAAGACAGGAATAGGATTAACAGTTATTACAATGTCATTAATCAGACAGGTTCATGGTCAGTGCACACACACCCCAGATTAATCCTTAAATAGTGTCTAACCTAAACATATTCAAACCTGACTCCAACATTAATCTGGATGTTTATTCGTATATATAGGCTTTATACTGTATTTTTTAAGTCAAAAACACATCTTTACTGCTTTCCTCGAATCTTGCTTAAATATTAGCTAATTATAAAGCTAATTGATTGAGTCATGTTATCCACTCACCATTCATTCTGTGGCTCATCGATGACTAGCAGTGTCTTAAACTTCTTGGAGACAGGACTAGGTTTTGGGATCTGTTCCACTAGACCAGCTGACACTGCTGTCTGCTTTACTGCCTTGGTGATTGAACTCAGGGTGGTCAGAGAGCTGAAGAACCCAGAGCCTGAAGATGAGTCTGGAGCCTGGCCAGGCTGAGCAGGCTGGGGTCTCTGCTCCGAAGCTGGAGAGACAGCGGATGCTGTGAAGGGGGCAGGAGATGTTGCTGGGTCTTCTGGGGCAGCGGTAGTGGGGGGAGCCAGCGTAGGGTCGGCTCTCTGGAGGTCTGTCATGTAGCCGTTAGGAAGGTTAGCTATAAAACTGCTGTCAGATAGACGACGAAGCAGAAAGTTCATAGTAGCGTTTGGAAAGAGGACTGAGATACTGCAGGTAAAACGAAGAGCTGGTTGTAGAGTGAGCTGGTTGTAAAAAGAGCTGGCTGAAGAGATGGATGGTTGAAGCGATAGATGGTTGAAGCGATAACTGGTTGAAATTAGGATAAATAAGTCTAGATAAAACTAGATAGTGTAGCCCATTTTATGACCGAGTTTTCCAAGGAAAGCTCTCCAAACCACAGAAAACAGTGTTTTTCCTCAAGTGTTTCTGCAATGTCCTGTGTAGTGAGTGTGCATGTGTGTGTTGTGTGATGCTGATTTCCTTTGTTGGTATCTCTTACTCTGATTATCCACATCGGCTGCAGTAACCTGCAAGAGACCCTCGCTTTGCCTCTCCTCCAACTCTCTCTCTGCCTCTGCCTCTCCTCCAGATCTCTCTCTCTCTGCCTCTCCTCCAACTCTCTCTCTCGCTCTGCCTCTCCCCCAACTCTCTCCCGCTCTGTCTCTATTTTAACTCTCGTTCTCGTTCTGCCGCTCCTCCTCTCTTTTTCTCACGCTCTGTCTTTTCTCCATCTTTCTTGCTCTGTCTTTTCTCCATCTCTCTCGCTCTCTATTTTAACTCTCTTTCATTCTGCTGCACCTCCTGCATAGGAAGTATTCTGGTTGGCTGTTCCCCTCCCCCACTCAGACTCATAGATATGTGACGCATGTGTACTGTAGATTCTGACAGGGATTCCAGTCAATGTGAATGTGTGTAGGGAGGAGGGACAGACTACACAGGGACTCCCCTCTATGCTGCTGTGATGGCTTACCCCCGTCACTTCCAACTCCTCACCCACTCTCTGTCCCCCACTCTCTCAGCCTCTTTTCAGGGTCACCTCCATACTCTAGTAAGACTGAACAATTGAAATGAGGCAGGAAATAGGTGTGTAGAGAAGAATAAGAAAGGATTAGGTGTCTGGGCTAGTGAGTATCTGTTTAAGTGGTTGCTGAGGAGAGACAGAGAGATACTGCAAATGTCCAAAATGTAACAGGGGTTAGTGTTAGGGTTAGGGTTAAGGGTTAAGGGTTAAGGGTTAAGGGTTAGGGTTTAGGGTTAGGGTTTAGGGTTAGGGGTTAGGGGTTAGGGTTAGGTATAATCAGGGGACAGAGGGTTAGGGTTAAGGGTTAGGGTTAAGGGTTAGGGTTAAGGGTTAGGGTTAGGTTAGGGAATAATTCCCTCACATTTAAATGGTTCAGCCTATGGGCCAAACCCCTTGAGAACGTCCACTGTGAGGATGCTCAGGCAACATGCAGTTTTTCTACCATAGGTAAGTATGGTATATTTTATGTCTTTTCCCAGAGTTGTGTTTAGCGTTCCATTTTGGGTTGAGAGTTGAGATGGGATTATGGTTTATCCCTGTGGTTCAGGGTCAGTTTATGGTCAAGTTGAGGTTAGGTTTAGGGTCAAGTTGAGGTTAGGTTTAGGGTCAGGATTAGGTAAGGTTTAGGGTTAGGGTTAGGTTAGGGTTAGGGTTAGGTGAGGGACCAATTAAAACACTAAAAGTGTTAAAATGTGCACGGGCACAGGGGCTATATAAAACTATCTTCCCCTTATATTCTTATAAAATCATAAAAAAGAATGAGGGACAAAGACAGGACAAGACGAACAAGGGGGGGGAGGGAGAGTTTGGTGTTTCGGCACCTGTGCCACTGTGGTTAAGTTTAGGCACAGGTGCCACTGAGGTTAGGGTTAGGGTTTGTGTAAAGGGGCAGGGGGATCCTTTATAGAGGGGAGGGAAATATGGTGAAGTGTTTTGGCACCTGTGCTACTGAGGTTAAGTTTAGGCACAGGTGCCATTGAGGTTAAGTTTAGGCACCTGTGCCACTGATGTTAGGTTTAGGCACAGGTGCCACTGAGGTTAGGGTTGGGGTTAGGTATAATCAGGGGACAGACAAGTCTGATTTGCACAGGCACAGGCATACAAGATCTTGATAAAATGGTTAGACAATAAGTACATGTTTATATATCCAGGACTATTTAACTATACACAAAGAAAAAAGGGGGGGGTTTAAAGAAAAAAATAAAAAGATTTGTGGTTTTACCCATTTACTAAAATTGGGTGGAATGTATAATCATCCTGGATTGGCTAGGGTTGTATGGGTTAGGGTTATGGTTATAAATTGGGTAGGGTAAAGGTAGGGTTAGAATAAGGAAGAAAGGGGTTATGTTTGGTATTGGATACTGGTGTTTGGGAAATAATTATGAGCTGAGTAGGGAGAAGATTGGGGTCAAGATAAGGAAGGGAATAGGGTAAATGGTTAAATTAGGGTCATGAGGGGGTGTTAGAGTTAGGATAAGGAAAACAGGGTTAGGATACGGAAGACAGGTAGGGTTAGGGTTAGGGTTAGGGGTTAGGGGTTAGGGTTAGGGTTAGGGTTAGGGTTAGGTTAGGGTTAGGGTTAGGTTAGGGAATAATTCCCTCACATTTAAATGGTTCAGCCTATGGGCCAAACCCCTTGAGAACGTCCACTGTGAGGATGCTCAGGCAACATGCAGTTTTTCTACCATAGGTAAGTATGGTATATTTTATGTCTTTTCCCAGAGTTGTGTTTAGCGTTCCATTTTGGGTTGAGAGTTGAGATGGGATTATGGTTTATCCCTGTGGTTCAGGGTCAGTTTATGGTCAAGTTGAGGTTAGGTTTAGGGTCAGGATTAGGTAAAGGTTAGGGTTAGGGTTAGGATTGGGTAAAGGTTAGGTTTAGGGTTAGGATTGGGTTGAGGTTAAGGTAAGGACGGGGTAGGTTAGGTTAGGGTAAGGATGGGGTAGAGGTTAGGTTTAGGGTCAGGATTAGGTGGAGGTTTAGGTTTGGGATCAGGGCTGGGTCGAGGCTAGGTTTAGGGTCAGGAATGGGTCGAGGTTAGGTTAGGGTCAGGATTGGGTAGAGGTTAAGGTTAGGATGGGGTCGAGGTTCTAGGTTTAGGGTCAGGAATGGGTCGAGGTTAGGTTAGGGTCAGGATTGGGTTGAGGAAGGTCAGGATTGGGTAGAGGTTAAGGTTAGGATTGGGTTGGGGTTAGGGTTAGGGTAAGGATGGCGTCAAGGTTAGGTTAGGGTTAGGAATGGGTCAAGGTTGGGTTTAGGTCCGGAATGGGTCGAGGTTAGGTTTAGGGTCAGGATGGGTTGCGGTAAAATCAGGATTGGGTTGAGGTTAAGGTTAGGATTGGGTTAAGGTTAGGTTTAGGGTCAGGATTGGGTTGAGGTTAGGGTTAGGGTCAGGATTAGGTTGAGGTTAGGTTTAGATAAGGGGTCAGGATCGACTAAAGGGTGGGATCGGGTTGGGGTTAGGTTTGGGGACTGGAAGGTTTGGGTCAGGAATAGGTATTGTGATGGGTAAGGTTACTGTTGGGGTCCGGGTCATTTCAAATTTGGGTTAAAGTCAGGAGGGTGGAGTTGCCCCAAAGGGGGTTGAAGTCAAGGTTAGGGTTGAACTATAGCGGTGAGATGTAAAAGTTGAATGGGTCTCCCAAACCTTCAGGGTCGTTCATTGAGACCTTTTGGAAAAAATAGTGTTTAAGGTAAGTATCCAATTCCTCTCCGCTCTCTGACGCTGAGATCTGC